>JBBJLS010000028.1:13820214-13834701 GCA_037577275.1 Bryconaethiops microstoma | reverse complement strand
TATTTGAAAGGTTACATCAAAGTCATTGTGTCACCTTGTGTCAAAGGATGTTTCCAATCTTTGGGTGGATACTGGAAAAAAAGCAAACATGATTAAGGTGAAGGAGCTTCCTAATGTTCTTAGAGACAGCATTAACTTTCAGTACAACTGGTCTAATAATATGCAAACGGAAAGTTTATGGAACAACTACTGTCCCTGAATATGAGATTTCACAATGCGCTCTTAGACTAATGATAAGAAAGGTAAGAGCCTGCACCCACTTGAAGGATTCTTGGTACAATCCCAGGAAAACCACACCCACAGTGAAGTACGGAGGTGGGAGCATCATGATATTGGGCCTCTTTGCTGCCTTATTACACTTATGTTTCCTACAACAATATGTAGCATGCTGTTCTAGGAAGTATTTGTTCTTATCGGCCAAGAAACTGACAAATGTCTTAACAAGACAATGATCCCAAACATACAGCCAAAATAACTTAATTTATGCATATGAATAGATAATGTCAAAATACAATGTGTGTACATTTGAAGTGGATATATCAACTGGAAGTTTATTTAATAACAAAAACAAAACTGCCTAAATACTTGTTTCCCAGCAATAAAAATTCAATCTAAATGTGTAAATAATGAACATCTTTACGCTACGGAGGGTAAATAAGCATCTAGTAGATGATGTCAGTGGGTTTACTGATAATAGCTATAAATCTTCACTAATCGCCACAAAGTCATTTTTCTTCTTCAGAAGCCTTTTTCTTTTTTGTTGCGTCCTACAGTTACATACATTTATTAGATTTATTTATTAACATATATATATATATATGTAAAAATATAAATATAAATATCAGTGCAGCTATAGACAGCTGAGCACAGTCCAAATTCAGCAATAGTATATGAGGTCCAGTGATGCAGTAAATATCTCCCAACACCCCCCTGCATTGCCTTGCAGATCACAAAGCCCTGTCCAAACTGGAAAAGCCACGAGAATCGGCCTCAGCCCCTGCCCTCGAAGCCACAATCCCAGAAACAAGCAACCGCTCCTCAATAACAAGTAGGAGCCAAAGACATTCTTACAAACCACATCCATCACATGACACGTGTAGCTCATTAAGCCGGCTTTAATCCATTAATCAGACCATAAAGCTGGAACTAAATCCACTCATCCTCACCCATAAACCTTTCCTCCACACTTTCTTCCCTTCTTCAGTGTCCATAAACCTGTATTCCCTAGAGTGAGGCAGAATTTGATCACAGAAGGCGTAATACCTGTTATGCAAATCTAGTACAACGTAACAGGAACAGCTTGATTTTAACATCAACCTCAAAGTGATATTATAATAAATATTCAAAAAAACTATATTTTAAATGCCCATCGTGACATCACAAGCACTAGAAAAACCTCTACCATGAAATAGTGTTTTTACCGTGAAATAGTTTACATTTACGGCATTTAGCGGATGCTCTTATTCAGAGCGACATAACTCAGTGACAGAACAATGAAATATTAAATTGAAGTGTTCATTAGATTTTTAAAAAAATGTATTAGTTTAGTGATTTCCTTACCAAAAGTATTTGTAGGGCACCAAAATTACATTGGTTTATTATTATTACAAAATCATTACTATGATATTGTACAGTATTAGACTAGGCAGAACATTGGTCTTACAAACATAAGCACATAATGCTCAAAGTATTCTTTCCAATCTTGCCAGAAAACCTCAATTTCTGTTTCATAAACAAAACATAATCAAATCAGCTTTTGTTGACGTGTCTGTGGTACCACTGTTTTCATCTGGATCTCATGCCCGGAAGTCCGAAGCACTCGAAAATCTTAAGGCCTCTGTGTTTCTCTCGGTGAAATCCTTGTGTGGTTTCACGCATTGTTGTGCTGTGTTTATGTCCCACAGCTCAGTACCGGCAGGTGAAGCGAGGCTCTTTGGGCGCTGTGACGATGAGTCAGCTAATGAAGAGACAGCTGGAGCACCAGTCCAGCGCTCCCCACAACATAAGCACATGGGAAACAGGTCAGTCAGAGCGCCTTCTTCTTTCACACTGCACCAAAGCAGCATATTATTCCTGCATCCAGCAGCTGTACATTAGGAAAAACGGTGGCCTAGCGGTTAGGGAGTTGCCCCTGCAATCAGAAGGTTGTGGGTTTGAATCCTAGCAATGCTGACGTCATCACTGAGGTTCTCTAGAGCAAGGTAATGTCCCCACACACCGCACCCCATTGGTGGCAGCCCCCTGCTTCACTTGGTGAATGGGTTAAATGCAGAGAAAGAATTTCGCACTGTGTACTGTGCTGTGGTGTATTCACGCGTGACTATAAGGGGCCACTTTACTTTACTTTACACAATCAAAACGCATACAGACCAGTAGGGGTGTAATGATATAGTCAATAGACGGCAATAAACTACAGTCAGTGTGAATTGATAGATGATTCAGGACTGATTTTGCATTGAATATATATAGTCACATGCAAGTCATCAGGGTCGCAAGCAAGTGTTTTACCCACTAAGCCACCCTATGTTCATGAAAATAAGACTGAAAACAATGAAATATTCTCATAGAATTTACAATGACATTTGAGTGAAGAAATATTAAGACTGTGTTCAGTCGTGGCACAATTTACTAATGAACTAAAAACTAGAGCTGGAGGGTGGGGATGATATATACTTCAAATAGCATAATTAATAGAAAGCTAATCCTCCACAATACATTGCCACATGTCCACAATACATAGAGTCCCAATTTTGCATTGCAGTATCACAATATTTTGGTACATTGTTACACCCACACAGACCAGATGGGAAGTGCTTTAGAGGGTGTTATGATGCTTAATGTTTATTTTTCCTCCAGGTCCCACAAAGACCAGCCTGCTGTCGGCTCCCAGCACAGTCAGCATGTATGTGCCGGCGCCAGAGGACTTCAGTGATGAGCAGCCTACCAATATGGCAGACAGGTGAAGTCATTTTAATGGTCTTTACTTTCATACATGACCAATACAAAAAGGCAACCTACTTTTTCAGGACCAGTTAAATTTGTAAAGTGGTTTTGATGGGAGCATGGTGACAAAAACTCTTCTACAAACTGGGTGCACATGTGGTCTATGGAATGGGAATGAGGCCTGGTAAATTTAGCTGGTTAAGGTATCTGTGTTCCATCGTATTTAATGAACTGATCAATTTCGGTCTTGTCAATTAAAACACACACACACACACACACTCACACACACACACACACACACATATATATAATTCAATATTATTATATAAATCAATGTGGTATGTGTGTACGTGTGTGTGTGTGTGTGTGTGTGTGTGTGTGTGTGTGTGTGTGTGTGTGATTGGGAATGCATGTATTTGTGCAGATGTCGTGACTGTGGGGCTGTTTTAGAGGAGTATGATGAGGAGACCCTGGCCTTGGCTGTAGCTGTCCTTTCTATGTTTATCCACCTGAGTCCAGACTTGGCTGCTCCTCTGCTCTTGGACATCATGCAGTCAGTGGGAAGGTAGAACCACCATAGACCCTTCACTGTACAGCGTATACTGCAGACAGGATGTAGGTCACTGTTTTTCTTACACAGGAAAAGACATAAAGCCACAAGGTGTGAAATTCAAAACATCAGCCGATAAAAGGCTGTTATTCGTCATGTCAGTCTTATCCTGAAGAAATCAGCAACTGAAATATATACATATATGTGCTGTCAAATATGTTTTCTTGTGCAGGTTGGCATCCAGTGCTAATTTCTCAGGCCAGGCTGAAAGGTAGGTTGTGACTGTTAGGTTATAGAGTGTGTGTGTATGTGTGTGTGCGTGCGTGTGTGTGTGTGTGTGTGTGTGTGTGTGTGTGTGTGTGTGTGTGTGTGTGTGTAAATGCCCTCACAATGATTCAGCTACTTGTGATTCTTCAGGAAAGGATTTATTTAAGTCTGGCCGATTTGGATGAGTGAAACACGCGAGGCGCCGAGTACAGCGTGCGCTCCAGCAAAAAATGTGTAATTGATGTGTAATTAATTACAAGCTTACACATTAAGACCCCTAGGTAAAACATTTAGATATAACCATAGATTAAACACATCTTAAGCTTGTAAAAAGATATATTTCTATACTGATATATAAATATATGAGTAATATTTATGACAGCTTGTGTGTAGCATTTCTAGAGTGACTCTAGAGTCATTTGCATAGAAGTGCAGCTGTTTACCATCTAACACGCACCCACTATGTAAAAAGTTTCTGGTATTCAAAGTAGAGCTTGAAATATTTGTCCAAACCTGACAGGACTTGACCTGGCAGATGAGTTGTAACATTAACGCTGTCAGACAGGGAGACAGATGAGTCTGACTGGATTTTTGCTAAAGTAGACAGCTGCAATGATGCAGAAATAACATTATGTTCAAGATGTCAATCTTTTGAACTGTGTGTTTACTGATGTGCTTTCGTGGTCAGCTCAGCTGCTTTACTGAATAAAGGGTTGATGTTGCATTGCTAGATCAGTTTTTCAGGAGCAAGATCTTTCGCAAGTGCAATAACTTTGATAGGCAAGCATACATATTATACAGGACTGATTGAATTGAGTTATTTAAAAATGATTTCACAATAAAGGCCATAAATACATGAATTTACATATGAATAGATCAGACGTTTGATTGGGCAAAAATGCCATGCTTATCATAATGATTTCTTATCTTCAGATGTCAAATATGTATTATTACACAATACAGGCAATAAAATATTTTACATATGAATATATCAGATTTTTTAATGGGCAAAAAGCGCATACTATATAGAATATTTTTATAACAATTTCTAATCTTCAGGTGCCACTTATTTATTATTGTTTTCACAATTATATAGGAAATAAATATCCCAATTTAGATCAGATGTTTGATTAGACAAAAAGGGCATACTGTATAGAATATTCTAGCCATTTCTAATCTTCAGATCTCAGGTATTCATGCTTTTTCACTCATCTACTAAGTTATATGTGTGCATATGAGTGTGTGTGTGTGTTATGATGACCCTGTGTTCTGTGCTGTGTGTGTATGTGGGTAGCATGCTGATCCCTGGGAACGCTGCAGGTGTAGCTAAGCAGTTCCTGCGCTGTGTGCTTCACCAACTCGCACCCAACGGCATCCTCCCACAGCTATTCCAGAGCAACATCAAAGGTACCAACAACCTGCTTGTGCATACTCGCACGCTCACACCCACACGGAACTCAGGAAACACAGAACATCTGTTTTGTAACGTCTCTCCCGCTCAGATGGAAGCTTCCTTCGCACGCTGGCCACGTCCCTCATCGATTTCAATGAGCTGAGTTCGGTGGCAGCATTAAGTCAGCTTCTTGAGGTGGGTATCAGCCTTTGTTACCTTGCTGATCATTTTTTTGTGTTCATTATGTCTTGAGTTAAAGAAATCGACCCATTGGAGTGAAAACCACAGTGTTCTCCTGCAGATGGCACTGTTGTCAAAGAATAGAAAGCTTGACTTCTTGAGCTGTGTACAGTGAACAAAGCAGTCCATTTCTTTGATGACACTGGAAAACAAAGATTTTGCTACTGAAAGTAGAACATGTGATTTGCCTGAAATCGACAGTGCCGAATCCAAATCTGCAGTCCAAATTTTCCTAGCACGCCCAGCTTCTACGTTATAGGCATAATATTGTTTTGCAATAATTTGGTATTTTTATACGCGTATTGACGCACGGCAACATAATAACAGCTGTTTCTGTCACCTGGTTGAATTCGATGCTGTGAGAGTTCAGGCCTGTCGATGAGCTGATCTCAGCTCAGTTTATGTCGAGACAGATCACAGGCTCGTCTGGTCTATAGGGTTTTCTTGGATAGAGGGTGAATGTTTAAGCAAAGCCTGAGTAGGTGCAGCTGTGTGAACCATCCTGACCATTTTTGTTACATTTGTGGTAAAAACACGCCGTGTGATCATGAACAAGAATGGGTTGATTGCTTACAAGAACTGATTCGGATGTGAAAATGGAGAGCAGGATAAAAGCTGGGCCTCATACCTGCTGTACTGTTTGTTACTTTGGCCTCACCCTGTGTCCTTTATTGTGCTGAAAGATCATCACTCAGACTAAAATTTTTGGATTTCCAATGAAGAATAAGTCAAAACTCGTCTATCCTGACTGTGAGTCTGCTCTTAAACCACATGATACAGAGAATCCAGTGCCAATTCCTCCTGATTCTGTTCTGCTGAAAGTGACCGTTCTGATCGGGATCTGATGTATGCATAACTTAAGATCATGACTTGATAAACTTAGATTTCAACACACTGGATGTAGCATAGGACACATGGATTGCCACACCCCAAAAGTTTGGAAACCTCTGTTCTAGGGCAGCAGTTTCCAATCTTTTTTTTCTGCACAATGGGGCTGACGTTACCTGCTCCACTTTTGAGCAGCCTGTCTGTGCACTGACCGTTCACTTCACTTGCATGTGGTGAGTTGGAGGCAAACCCGGAGCGGATTTCCAGTGGTGTGTATTCTCCTATCGATTAACTGGAATGGATTCTTTTGCAAAAGATTCAAGATTCAAGATTCAACAGCGCTGGGTGAACTAATATTTTATGTTAAATGTCAGGTGGTCCACACAAATAATTATGAAATGTGAAGGGGACACGTCAACTTCAGATTGAACGGTGGTGACGCCCATGGACCAGTGGTTGCCAGTTTACTTGGGTGGTGGAACATCCTCAGGTCAGTGGTGCCGCTGACATGGGCATGATGTCCGACACAGAACGACCTCCCTTGTAGCTCCACCATTCTGGAATACAGGATATTGATATACATGATGTTTGCCTTCATCGTCCCTTCGCCCTTCATCAGTGGTTTCTTGGCTGGTTCATATTTGTGGTGGACTAAGCTGAACTTACAAGCAGCATAAATGTATCCTCAGAGGTACAGGGTTCAACATTCAGGTTTAAAGGTTCACTATTTCACATTTCCCTGGGAAAGAGGCCAAATTTGTTCCGTTTCAGAATGTAAATTTTATAAACAGAAAAATAAAGCAAAAATTGAGAAGTCGAGACAAGGTGGTGGTGGCCTAGTGGGTAGGATGCTTGCCTCTGGGGCAAGAGGTCATGGGTTCAACTCATCACCATACCACCAGGGAGACTGCCCCCTGTAGTTAGAGAATGGAAGTCACATTTAATTTTCTGTTCATTATTTTCATGACATTGTCCCTGCTGTAACAAATCTTTGTATCTCAAATATGGTATCTAAACAAAATGTAATAGTAATGCATATAAATGCGACAAGATTTTATCCCATTTGGGCCGTTTCTATTTGTCCATTAATGATTGAAATTTTCACATGCAATGCCTGAACTTAAGATGAATCAAATTTGACTTTCCCACATTTTAATTTTCCCAAAACCCAAGGGCATATTCGTAACATTTTAAAATAGTAAATTAAAATAAAAAGCAGATTTTAAAATGTAATGGGATATGGTACAGTTATGATACAGCCAAACATCTGAATATCTGAGTCTGGAGAATTTCATCCCTTGACATGTCCAAGAACAGCCTACTTTGACAGGAAAGGACTGTCTGAACATGCAACAGAACAAACTGCATACTGCATTTACAGTGAATGTGTACATGCAAAAGATTTCTAGAACAGGGCTGCATCCAACACAAACCTGTGAGGAAACAAACCAGTTACCACCCATGAATATCTTACCTAAAAGCCTAAAAGATAATGCCTGTTAAAGATGAGGAGTTGTGAATTTGGGAGCTATATTTCCATCTGAAAGGCTCAGGTATGGTATGAGAAATGAGTTGTTTTTCCATCAGGCAGATATAAAACGTGCTGTGCAAAAGTGCATTTACAGATATGTGTGAGTAGCCAATCAGAATGAAACTGAAAAATCCTTATAGTTGTGGCCAGTGTAATGTGTTAAGGATGTTTATGTGTGGCTGGAGCATCTCAGAGGCTGAGACCACCATCCCAGTGCCTTGAGGGGTACCGCAGTCAATACAGTTTTAATATGCAAAGTGTATGAGCACATTAAGTCAATCATGCCTAATCAATAAATAATCAGAAAAGCGCAATGTTTTATACATCACATAAATGTACCTTTTTTGTCAATGTTCTTTCATTTTGACATTTCACCCTTTTAGGGTTTGAACAATAAGAAGAATTTGCCTGCTGGTGGCACGATGCTCCACTGCTTGGACAACATTGCCTCTTTCATGGAGGCTCTTCCTATGGACACCCCTAGTAACCTTTGGACTACCATCTGTAACCAGTTCCAAACCTTTCTGACCAAGATTCCCTCTGTACTGCCTCTCAAGGTAGAGTTACTCTCTTATTAGCTGCACCAGTGAACTACAGTTCACTTTGTCTGTGTCTACTCAAATATATATATATGTATGGAAATCAATAAGAGACCACTGCAAAAGTGTTCAGTGTTTTATAGAACAACTTTGCATTAGTTTTTAAGAACTGCTGACAATATTTCTCCTAAATATTGTTCTTTAAAGCATCATTTTAAAGAAAATGACAAAACATCAAAATAAGAGAAATGATGCAGTGTTTACAGAACTTCAAAGAAAACATATTCAGAATAAACAAATGTCTTGGTCACTCAAACAAAATCGCAATAATTACCTTTGACATACTTCTAGCAGTGTTTTCCCATCCAAATGGTCACATTGCGAGAGGAGAATGTTGATTACAGTAGTGATTTTATACTTTTCCTCATTAAATAAGATTTGATTCAGATGATCACTAATCGGTACCTCATAAAGCAGAATGAGGTATTTGTGTTTTTTGGAATTTAACAGACACAGGTATGGAATGGTTCTCTTACTCATAGAGATGCTGATTTCAAAATAAATCTTTTTTTGCGCAACTCGATGATTAGTATTTAAAATTTAAACAAATTCATTATGGCTGTGTTGAAACACTGCTTTCAAGAGAAATGTACCTTCACATATACTTAATACATGCAGTTGTTACAGACATGTCTGTTGTCTAAGATACTACTTCACAGTCATTTTAAAAAGCTTTTGGCATAGAACATTCTTTAAAATGCCACTCAGGATGGAGAAGTACATGTAGAATGTTGTGAGGCAACACGTGCCCCCTAAAAACGTTTTTTTCTTAGAATTGTCATTATGTGTGATACATATAAAAGTCTAATACAGGTTCAGTGCTTGTGTTGCATGTATGTGTTTAAACCCTGATTCCTGTGACCATACTTGTGAAAAAATATGTCTTGGAAAGTTTCTCTGCAATTGACCATCTTACATCAAACCATCGTGAGGAACTTTGTTTACAATATTACCCAATATGTTAACATTCATGTACGGTGTACATCTGAGATTTGCTCTACTAATGTTTTTAATGGACATTTTAAAATAAATTGTGTATTTTCTACTCTTCCTTGTAATTTATTTACATGTTACTGTGCCTCTTTCATTATGTTACTAATACAAAGTCCTTGGTCTGAATCGTTCTCATTCGAGGGGCTTCATCAGGAGTACAATCAGACCACTCTACAACAACACACAGAGAGATCAAGACAGCCAGTGGTGCCAAAGGCCAAGTTTAATCAGAACTAATTACACACAAAAATAAAATACTCTTACAAAAAATGATAGTGTGTTACATTAAACAAATTGCACCTGTCAACTATGAGATATAGTCCTGCTAGTAAGTCATGCTAAAATAAACCAGAGGCGCCTCTCAAATTTTAACATGCCGAAAAAACATCCAGTCCAACGTCCTGGAGGCAGCTGTACAACAGAAGAGTGACGTTGAGTAAAGAGGAAAAAAAATTACAAGGAGAGTGTGTATGTGTGCACTGGACTTGAGAGTAAATGAAATACATTAAAAAATTGTTCCGTTTCATAGTTTGGTAAATAGATTTTTTTTTGCCTATTATTTACAGCAATTACAGTCTGCATGTGTGCAAAAAATGTACCCCCCCAATGTTTTCTTTTATATCTTTCTATTTAAGTTAAAGATATATGACAGATTCTGTGATCCACATAGCCAACTGTGTAAGGACAATATTCTATTACTGTACAAAGCACCTGTTCAGGATCATTTCAACCGATTTATCCCGAGGCTTATTGCCCCCCACCCTCCCCTACCCACTCTGTCCATAAAAAAAGTAATACAACAAGAAGTGTAATTCATTTTCAGCATACGCAAATTTTAACAACAGTCCATGGTCATAGAGGATTGCTATAGACAAGTATCATCTCAAACATTCAACCATTTAACATGAGCTTATAAAATAAAATAAATATGGAGTTTCTTTCTGCTAGAGTGGACAGCTCAAAATGAAAAGTGTTGCACAATGTTTGAGGCTACACATTTAAAATAATACAAACGGTTGGGAGGACATGCTTTCAAGGGTTTTAGGGTTTGAGTATTACTAACAACATTGACATTTTAGATTTAATCATTTAACGGTCGCTCTTATTCAAAGTAACTTACAGTCATAAGTTAAAATTTGAAAACCCCTGGTAAAAAAAAACATGTTTTGCTGATTTCGTAAGTTCTGAGTTTAACAAACAGGGAAAAATACACAAATTACAACTGTTAAGTTGAATAATGTCTGCACAGCTCACGTTTAGGCTTTTTCCCCACTAATATGTTAAACTCAAATAAACAGTGTTTCCACATTAAAACGTTCTCTGTTGAAAATCAACAGAATGTAATTCTGCAAGGGGGCGCTACACTTTTGCAAACAACTGTATATTAACCAACTTGTTTGACTTTGAAATTTGCATTACTTATTATTTATCTTGTAGCATAATAAATGTCCAATCACAGATCACATTTATGAAAGTTTGCAAGAGTATCAGATACAAAAAAAGAAAAGAACCCCCCCAAACTAACAATACCCCCTTAGGGCTCTATGGGTCACAGAAGGCAATATTAGTATGGATACTTTATCCTTAAAATACCGGGGCTCAACACAGGTCATGAGAAGAGGTTTCATGACTGCAGGGTAGAAAATAAAACGAAAACTTCATCATGCATATGCATGCGCATACACATACATTTGGTTAGGCATAAAGATGTTTGATGGAGTCAAAGCATTATTTCGAAATACAGAATTAAACCAAAAGATGGGATCTTTAAAACATTCGTCTTTTCTGTTTTTTTCTTTTGTGACAATGAAACCTTCCTGTTAGTAATCCATGGCAAAGCAATGTACATGTTCTGCTTTGCATTTGACCTGGATACAGCAAAAAGTTTCTGGAACAAGGGTAATAAATTATAGTTGTAAATATTTGGTTATTCATTTCTCCATGTCCCCCCATGTCTTATAAAAATAACACTAGACTATCTAATCAATCAAATCAATCCATCAAGCAATCATTCATTCATTTCAAAGAAGCTTATATATCAGGGTGCTGATGAGACTGGTCTTACGGAATGGAGCACAGGTAGTTATGATCGTTTCTGGTGTCTCTGGGTTTATTAGTGGCCAGTAGGCCACTTGTACTGAGGCCCTTAATGGGAGCCTTTATCATGGGGCCTTCGTAGTTTTCAACATCACATCTGGCCCTCATGTATCCACCATGCAACAAGATATTAGAGTACAACACCCTGTATTACTTCAGAAGACGAGGGCCTTCTACAAGTCAATGTGGCAAACAAAACACAACTGTGTGTAGTCCTTTGTCACCACTATCTTCTATTTGTCTTGACTTCAGTAAGGGAAGTAGTGCTACTCTGTTAGCTTATGCAGCAGTGCTCTGCTGGCACCACACCAGTGACCCTCCTTTTTCCTCACTCAGTTGGTACAGACGATACATGAAATACTGTCTATATCTTTTTTTTTTTTTCCTTAATGCTAAAAAAACAAACAAAAAAACCCCCAACAAAACAAATGAGAGCTGTCAATTAAGTATGATCCAAATAAAGGTAAAAAGAGTTACTAGCAGCTGAAAAAACATCCATTCTTCTCTTAAAAAACAATAATATGAAGGGATGCAAAAAAACCCCCATGTAGCTGAATCAGGCATAGAGGGATATTCCATCCCTCTCAACATCCTTTTCCTAGTCCTGTCCTCTGATGAGAGGGGTGGTGCTGCAAGACTGTGAGCCACACCCCTGCAGGGATCAAGTGACTGGTCAACTCCTCCCACAAAAAGGCTCCTCCTCTAAACGCAGCAATATCACTCCACAGCAAAGCCACAAGTCTCCTCGATGGCCGTCAGAAGCTTGTCATAGAGCTTATCGTAGTGCTCATATGGAGGAATGTCAATGCGGTTAAAGCTACGGACACACAAAAGAGAATTATTAATGCAAGTTCAAGTGATTAGTACAGCTAAGCAATTTTTTTAAAATTCTGACTGGAGGTATTAAAAGAAAACACACGCTAAAGTAATACACTACATGGTCAGAAGTACGTAGACAATTGATCAGCACACATATATGAGCTTATGCACGTCCCATTCCAAAACCAGGGGCACGAATATGGAGTGGCTTAAATGCCTAAACTCAATAACTAGAAGGGCTGTCCACATACTACTGGCCTTATAGTGTATGTAAGAGTTTCACACTCACCATGTGTGGGCCTTGGGCAGGTTGTCGGTGTTGGCATCAATCTGATGGATGGTAAAGAGACGTGGACCTGCAGCTCCTGTAACCCAAACATATAAAGATCCCATGAAAATACATCAAATTATATTTTTAGAAGTGTTAGAAGCTATTTAATCGGGATTCCTTATGATATCTGTCACATAGTTTATATTCTGGCAACAGTAGTCTGAATATTCTGCTAAGAGCAAGAACACATCACTCAAATACTCTGGCTTCCAGTCAGCTACATAATACACTACGAAAAAAAAAAAAAACTACTACTGGTCTACAATCATTAAATGGACTAGAACCTAATTACACAGCTGACAAAAACCAACCATTCTAGAAAGATTCAAATCACAAAATTCTGCCAGAACTAAACATTGAGAGGAGGCCCTAAGCCACTTTTGATCAGATGAGTCCCTAGCAGCTGGCACATGTGCTCTGGCTCCAGCCATTTCTTCACCTGTTCCTTTCAAACTCCATTAAAAGCACAGTTCAGTAAAAAAAAAAAAAAAACATATAAATGACAATTTCCCCCCACTTACTGTCACACTGTGACCTAAACCACATTGACAGGTCGTCTCTAGATCCAGTTTAAGTGGGTTGAGAGACGTTTTGAGCATGTACTTCCTAGGGATGGGTCATGATTTTAGAATATTTGAACAGCAGTCATAAACAGATAAAATAATCTAAGAGTGTATGTGACTATTGTCTGGTCTTAAAACATTTATTGTCCCTTGTATCTTCCTGGAACATTGATTTAAGTAATGTGTTACTACTACCAGAAGGTGGCAGTAACGCACAAAAAAAGACTCACTCACTCACTCACTCACTCACTCACTCACTCACTCACTCACTCACTCACTCACTCACTCACTCACTCACTCACATAACTCATATAACTCATATAACTCATATAACTCATATAACTCATATAACTCTACCACTGGGAGGGCAGAGGAGTCAATGAATCTCTTTGTATGTATGCTTCTGTGTATTCAAACAGTTCTCGGCAATTATCAAATAGTAATTTAACTTGAAATGCCCCTATCTGGTATTTATGGAAAATATTTGGGAGACCACTAGCATTTGTTAGCAGAATTAAACTAAAGAAGCAAATCAAACTCCAAACCCATCTTGGCTGATGGATGCACACAGGTAAGTGGAAGATTGTGCAAATTAGATTTTTCACTGAAACATTTCATTAAACCTCTTATATCTTTTTACCACTTTATTATTCATTCTCCGCTCCTTTTATAAAATTACAGTTTTCATTCATTTTGCTTCATTTCATTTGAACTGTCTGTACTCCTATGTGGAAAAAAATTCCCAAGAATCGGGAATGTGAAGAAACAGTGGCAGCAGGTTGGATGAGGAACTAAAGTGTGAACAGAAAAAGAACTGAGAACCAATATGAGCTGACGTGGAGCAGAAAGAGAACTGAGTCCCCTTTCAAATGAACTCACAGTGTGAACATAAAAAGTCCACTTTTTGGACCACTTCTAGAGGACTGAGTTTGGTTCCTTTAAAGAGGACTATATGTGAAAACACCCTAAAACACCTAGAAGTATATTGTGTATGAAAACCTGCTATATAAATAAACATGGTCTTGCCTTTAGAGATAATAATAATAAAAAAAAACTGTTTTACCTCCGTTCATATGGATTATTTGGATTCTGAATTATTTTAAATTATAGACATGAAAAACAATATATCATGGTTTTTGAAGTTACAACTTTCTGAAAATGATCTGCATTTAACCATCTATGCAGTTGAATTTCTCCTTCGGATCAATGCATCACAAAACGTTTATGGTCCCTTACTAAGCGACAAACCTATAATATACATTTACATTTACAGCATTTATCAGACGCTTTTATCCAAAGCGACTTCCATTCCCTAACTACAGGGGACAGTCTC
>JBBJLS010000028.1:13804754-13819981 GCA_037577275.1 Bryconaethiops microstoma | reverse complement strand
CCAGTGGTGGTGTGCTGGAGGTAGGAGTCGAACCCATGACCTCTTGGTCCAGAGGCAAGTATCCTACCACTAGGCCAGCACCACACCCTATACTATATATATTCTAAGCACTACAAATTGCGCATTTGTCATTGTGTATTGGGTTAAGCAAATTTCACACCATTAATTGATGCAATTTCTGCATTCTCCTAGCAGACAACCGTTGGTCAGAGTCAAAGTTAAAACCACTTTTCTTTCTGCCTGTTTTCTTTCGGCAGATTTTTCAGGCAAAATCTGCCTGTGCTGCAGTACCTTGTAGGGCTTTGAATCCCTGCAGCGGCACTCTGGAGGACCCAGTGACAAACTGCAGCAGTCGGGCTCTTCGCTCCTCATCAAATGACTCAACGGCCCGCCAGAACCACTTCACAATGTTGCTGTCAGGTGTGCAATGCTTCAGCCGTGTGTTGGACTTCCAGTCGTTTATATCGATCTTTCCCAGGCCACACACGATTAGCTGGCAGAGGGAGAGGAGGGGGGGGGGATACACATTAAAACTCAAGTCTGATAGTGTACCAGTAAGTACAGAAAGGGTGGAATTTTGCAAGATTTTCAAACCAACATTAATGCAATGTGTTAGTAAAAGAATGGCCAATCACAATGAACAGTAACAGCCAATTCATCAAAATATGCTCTGTTTCTCAGGCATTGACACACATTCTAATACCTCCAGCTCTTTCTCATCAAAGGCCTTGAGCAGGTGTTGTGGTATGACCTCATTGAAGCCTTTCTGCAGGGCGAGGAACTGAGCTTCGATGCCTCTCAGGAATCGCCAGTTCACGTACAGCCTGTAGGAGGACCAGAACATCAGTATTACAGGGAGAATATACAACAAAAAAATAAAAAATAAAGGGAGACCCAATATCACTCTGCCTGTACATCATCGAGGTTAGAGCATATATAAGAGCTGTGTAGGCCCCTTTAAACATACCTGACATACTCCTTCTTGGTCTCCTGGGTGACTGGGATGCTCTTGCCATTAGGTTTGAGCTCATGCTGAATAATCTCCCCATATGCATTGTGCTCTACACAGAACGTGTGGTCCAGCACACCAGTAATGTCATTGTCACTGAAAACAAATTGTGGAAAAATTCATTAGAGACCATGCTTACATTAAATGTTGTAGAGAAACAGACAAAGTAGGTCACTGAAAAATAATGTCCACATGTATCATACTGAAATGAGCTTAACGTTGAACAAACACTTAAAGCAGACTGTTTGTCTCACTCATCGACAGTGGGGTACTCTTTGTTAAACAATAATATATGACAAACATTTTCACTGCAACTTCAGAGATAATTTGGTTTGAGCAGAAATCAAGAAGCACTCACAGAATCCAGACCAAACTGTTGTGCAGGTCAGGGTCCACAGACTCCATGTCATCCAGGGTGATGGGTTTGCCCAGCAGCTGCTTGTAGAAGGGCAGAGTGAAGCCGCCGTCAATGTAGTGGCCGTGGAACACAGCCATGCCCATTATGCGGCCCACAAAGTGGAAGTAGGACAAATGCTCCTAAAAAAACCCAACAAAAAAACAAAAAACAAAACAAAACAAACAGTGCTGATATCAATAACTGATGATCATGTTGCACATGAGCAGTACAGATACAAGCTCAGTGATTTTACAGAGGAGTTCAATTACTCTTTAGTTATTTAGTGATGTCATATAACTAAAGGGTAATAGCATTGCACAATATGAGCTAGAGCACCCTGGTCAACTTAGACATTTTGTTGTTTTTCTAAGTGATAGGAGGTTAACATTTTCATGAACAATTATGCTGGGGGAAAATGTGGCAGGGACACCCTTTCAGGTATTTTTCTCCTCAGTTTCTTCACGAACTGTTTGTTGTCAAGAATTTGTTGATAATAGAATTCTTTCTTTCCTTGATCCACATAACATTTCCTCTTTCACTTTCTGTCACACAACTTCAAAATGTAACAGCTTCACCCTCGTGTTTAATATTTGGTAAGGTGTTCATTTACTGGAATACTTCTCCGTTTTCTCTAAACATAAATTTGTCAACTATAGCCAAACCTTGATTTTTTTTTTTTCCGTCAAGCCACAGCATTTCGTTCCAAAATGCTTCTCAGAATATGGTTTATCCATGTGCCATGCTGTGTACTTTAGATGCTGACTTTTAATAAGAGGTTACTAGTGAAGGCTACCTTTAATGACCCCTTCTACGCAGATGATGCACAGTGAATAAATGCCCACCCTTTAAGCTTGATTGACTAATGTCTAGGTTTCTTGCTCACCTGTCCTCTGTACCAGTTAGATCTTCTGCCCAACCCCTAACCAAAGTTAGTACTACTTACACAGACTCCAGTGGAAGTGGCTGAAACTAATTACAAACTCTAACTGATCCTACAACTGCTAACTATAGAATCCACTGGTTATCAGTGGTTATGTTGGTCATCTCTATAATGACATTCTTTTATTTCCTCTTGTTATCCAGTGTCAACCAGAGGAGAATGGGTTCTTTCCAGGTGTTGCTTTTATTTAGAAAAGCTGTCATATGAAAAAGAGTGCCTAATCATTTACATTCAAGTATAAATTTGTGATGAAAAGCCATGGCTGACCCTGGAAGTCAGGGCAGGTCTGTCAAGAAGTTTCACACACCTTACAATATGTTTACTAGAACAGTTGATGTATGGCTTTATGACTGAGTTATGTACCGGATTGACAGCAGAGTCTGGGTTGATCTGTAGAGTGTAGATGTCATCCCGTGAGTACTGGAAGAGTCCGTAGTATGGATTTAACATCTCATGTGACAGAAGGTACAGCCACTCCCTGCCAACACACAAACACAAATTAGGCAATGTAATCTTGTGTCATCTGGTCAAGTTTGGTCACCATAGTTAGACTTTAAGTGATCAATATAGAGATGCTCTGAGGTTTAGTTGTGGAAGTGAGGCAAGATGCATTATCCTGCTGAAAGAGGCCACTGCCATTTGGGAATACTGTTGCATGATGGGGTACACTTGTTGTACAACAATGTTTGGTATGTGTCAATGTAATATCCACATGAACGCCAGGTTCCAAGTTTCCAAGCCCAGAGCATCACACACTGGCTTGCCTTCTTCCCTTAGTGTGTCCTGGTGCCATCTCTTCCCTAGGTAAGTGACCCTGGCCATCCTGGCCATGCACCTAGCCATCTACATGATGATTTGTCATTTTTCCTACTTCAAATACAAAAACTCACTGTTCACTTTCTGCCTAATATATCCCACCTCAGGGTACATTTCAGGGTACATTTACAGCATTTAGCAGACGCTTTGATCCAATTCCCTACCTACAGTCTCCCTGGAGCAACTTGGGGTTAAGGGTCTCGCTCAGGAACCCAGTGGTGGTATACTGAAGGCAGGATTCGAACCCATGATTTCTTGGTGCAGAGGCAAGTATCCTACCCACTAGGCCACCACCTCTTGTCAATGTAACAAGATCATTTAACTACACCTATCTGTGGGTTTTAACGTTGATGGCTGATTTGTCTTCATGTCCTAATTCCTATGACAGGGTAGAGAGGTATTATAGTAGCAACATTTCTTTAGTGATCCCAGCAGCACATAATACTATTATAGGACAAACGGCAACCCTTTCTATAATACAGTATTTGGATTAGCTTAATAAATGTTAAGTCTGTGGTCATACCTGGCTACTCCGCCGTAATCCAGTCCTTCCTCTCCTCTGAACTTCACCATCAGTCTCTTCCATAAGTCTTTTGGCCTCATCTTCATCACCTGCCGGTATGACTCCTGAGGACGGAAACGGGAGAACTGTACACAGGACTTGAACAACAGCAGTGGAGGGCTGTTTTTCTAACACCACAATCTAGAATTCATATTGATAACACGAGTGGGTACAATGTTGTTGGAATGCAGTATGAAGCAGTTATAAAACACAAATTACAATTTTTACATAATAGCAGAGAAGTGTGTTCTAATCTATGCACACAGACTTGTTTTTGCTCTGTGGGCCCATATAATTCGTCTGTTGCAGGCATGCATGCCTCTGGAGCGCTGGAGAGAACACAGAGGAATGGAGGAATGCGGCATC
Organism: Bryconaethiops microstoma; assembly: GCA_037577275.1. NCBI lineage: Eukaryota > Metazoa > Chordata > Actinopteri > Characiformes > Alestidae > Bryconaethiops > Bryconaethiops microstoma. Next base: position 13,815,891 of record JBBJLS010000028.1, on the reverse strand, counting down.
AGAAACATCTCCAAGAGTCCAGCCTCACACTCCCTTAAGCACCCAAACCCAGACAAGCACATGCTCAGGCAAAATGATTTCAAGCTGCAGAGGAGATTTGAGGGGGTGTGGACACAAATACACATAGCTCAAAATCATCCTTGAGCAGGTCCACGGTAAGGGAGATAATTTTGAGCAAACTGAAAAAGACACACATGCACAAACACTACGTCTGGTAGGCTTGTGTGGCTGTCGCACATGAACTCAGCCATCCAAAGATGTGTGTTAAGGATATTCTCATTAGTGGTTGAAAGGAGTAATACCAAACAGAGCTTCCAGACTTGTTTACACAAGATTAAAATGGCCTTTAGACTTTTATTTACTGTCTTGCTCAAGTGTTTTGCTGGTAGGCAGTGAAGGATGACAGAGGCAGACAAGAAGAAAGTGGGGGGGTTGGGGAGAAAAGAGCTTCGTAAGGGAGTAAGCAAAACAAGTCAGCAAAGCAGAGGCACAAAACCAGCTTCCTTTATGCTTTCAGCACATTAGGAAAGGACAGAAAGGAGGAAAAAACAAACAAACAAACAAACAAACAAACAAACAAAAAAAACCACAGTGGCAGTATGGCCGATGTCACACTCTTGCAAGCGCACATGGCTCACAGTCAGGCTCTGCCAGGAGAGTGATAAACCAGTGTTCACCCTCTGCTCTCATCATCAGTCAGCAAAAAAATGCCTTTTCCATGTTGTATAACAGGTTTGGATAAAAAGAGCTCTTTATTGTGTAAAAAAAACAAACAAACATCCATTTTGGAATGGTAGCAATCTTTATAATTTCTTTATAATTTATTTTATTGATAGAACCAATGCTTTATCATTAAAATAATAAAATCTGAAGTGGAATATTTTGATAAAATAATTAAAGATGTAAATGATCTTACTTAAAAGTATGAGGGTAGTACTGATGAGTATTCAGAAATGTCAACAAGTACTCAAAGCTTGTAAAATGAGGTCTGTACAAGCCATTGTATCTTTTTAAAAATAATCTGAATTGCACCAAAATAATCAAACAATCCAGTTGCATGACACACTGAAGTTCACTACGTAACTGTAATTGGATTAAACTGTGGAGTCAGTGATAAATTATCAATCAAATGTACTCTTGCCTAATGTTTAAAAGATCATGTAGTACAGGCATGTTCTCATTCACTAAAGCCCATTCTGCATTGTGTTTGTCGGGCTCAAGAATTGTAATGAATGAAGACCACAGATGGATCCAGTTATTTTTTGCCACATAGTTAGGTTCTATTGTTTTAGGTGATTCTGCCCATCCTACCTCAAAGATCTCCTCGCGGGACACTTCGATGCGGCAATGTCCAGCCTGTGGCTGCTGTTGCGAGAGCTCCTGTCGGAGAATCTTGAGTTTCTGCACCAGGTCTCTCTTGTACTTCGGCACGGTCAGACACTCTGCATCTTCAGGCAGGTTTCCGGGAGACAGTGCAGACTGAACCTGGTCCTTTAGCTGACCTGCACGACTGCACAAGGAACACGGACACAGGGAAAGGAGCCATTATTGCTTTTTGGTGAAGATATTTATGAGAAATAGACATGTAGGCATTTAGGCCTTTACATGCTGAGAATGATTTAATCATAAATTTAGATGTTGATGAATTCATATAAAATTAATTTAAAAACACTGATATCTTGCACATACATTATTAATTTGTCTCTTATTTGACATTTATGAACTATTGACATCTACGGCACTTATCAGACATTTTTATCCAAAGCGACTTCCATTCCCTAACTATAGGGGGCAGTATCCCTGGAGCAACTTGCTCAGGTGGTGGTATGTTGAAGGTAGGATTCGAACCCATGATTTCTTGGTTCAGAGGCAAGTATCCTACCCACTAGGCCACCACCACCCCTGTTATTTGACTGTCTCTAGCAATGTCATAACAGTACAGTAACCACAGCTTGCCCTCTGCTTAATCATAAGTGGGGCTAACTCCTCCAAACGCCACTTAAACCGAGTTTTGGACATTTGAAAGTTTGTGATGAATCATTAAAAAAAAGTATAAAGATTCAGCTCGTTTTATGATCTTTGCTTCTTTTCTCACCTTTTCAAATGGTTAAATTCTATAACCTTGAAATTGTACCTAGTGAGTTGTACAACAGACTTTAGCAGTAACTGAATAAAACTACAGTTGTTAAGGTCATACATAAGGTCACGCAAAATCAAACACAATTAAAATTCCATCACAAACACACACGAGATACTCCTACAAGATCCTGCCTGTACTCATGCTGCTTCACCTAATATCCCTAAAATTTTGCAAATGCCACCTCGCACATCGCTGTACTGCCAAAGCAGCAGAACACAATGCCACAAACATCTCTCAGGCATGACCACCTTCACTCACAAAAAACACCCCTAAGATGGAGGACAACGTTTTTTCACACAGAGGAAGCCTTCAATCAGAACGTGACCCTGTACTGAGGTCACTGGTTCAGAAGGGCAAAAATGCAAGGGGCTTTCACAGGCTGGCACCGCTGCTCCAGCCAAAATGGGTCCAACAAATTCATATAAATCAAAGGGCCTTTGACTCCTACTTACCAGTGCTTTTCAGTTTGTTTAATATTTACTGTGCGTTTATACTCTTAATACGATATAGTTTATAGAACGTACGAAAGCCCTGCACACATTTTAATATTATAGACAACAGTAAGTTCTCCTCGTTATATCTACTTGTCTATTACATTATGGCAGTTACTACTGTCTTCTAAAAGATACCGTTACAAGCATTACATATTAATCTATAAAATTGCTGCAGGAGTATAATAAGAGGCAATAAATGACTACCACAGATTTATTGAAAATATTCGCAAAAATTACTACATTTTGCAAAAATCATTTATCCATACAATTCTTTTATATTAATTCTGATGCTGAAGTAGCACAAAAGTACAAAAGATGGTGGTGCCATCAGCACAGCCTCATCACAGTTTTTTGGTCATCATGCAGCAGTATACAGACTCTCTCTGTCTCGGTGGGATATGGGTAAGTGTGTGTGTGTGTGTGTGTGTGTGTGTGTGTGTGTGTGTGTGTGTGTGTGGTGGTATGCAGTGTGGTCTCTCCCGCATTCCTGAATGGCTGCTGTGGTGTCTGGAGAGCCTCGCCCAGCTGAGTGGAGAGTGGAGCTACCACATCCTGAACACACGCGCACACACATGCATGCACACACTCCAAATACAGATGACATGCCACATGGAGTGGGGCTACAGCTGGGGGTGGGGGAAGAAGGGAATATGAAAAGGCAAGTAAAGCAAAAGGAGTGAAAAAGAGGAGCAGCAAATAGAAAAGTGAAGCCAGAAAAGGCTAGACAGATAGCTCGAAGTGCTTGAAATGACAAAAGGAGTGACAAACGTAGAGAGTTACAGTAATGAGACTGAAAGGAAGACAAGAGGAGAAGAATAAGTGAAGTAATCGAGTAGAGACAGAGACAAAATGACCAAAGATGAAGAGAAGGAAGAAAAGTGCATGTGGATGCCGCCAAACAAAAGAAATAGTAAGACTCAGTGCAGCCGCATGCAACAGTTTCACTTAAAAATACTGCATATCCTTCTGTAACAATATTCAATATAAAAAGGTTCAGAAGGAATAATAGCTGATTTGTAGAGAGCACTTTGGCCCTAGACACATTTATGTAATTGTAGTAGTAATATAAATACAGCGCTGAAATTTCTGGTATGCGTAAAAAATCTGATGCTGCAAAGTTTATGTTGGTCGTCCTCAAGTCCTTCATCAGTGGTAAGATTCCGGCCAAAGGACACTGTTGGCTGGGTATTTTTGGTTAGTGGACTTTTCTCAGCCCAGCAGTGACACTGAGGCGTTTTATCTACTCTGATTAGTGGAAACATACACAATAATATGCCACCATGCTGTCAGTGTCACTGCTGTGCTGGGAATGACCCACAAACCAAATAATACCTGTTGGTGGCACTCATCACCACCTAGTGATCTGAGGATTAGAACGGGGCAGACATTAATAGAAAAATATATCGAAATATATCAATTTGGAAAAATGTTTGGTTGCATTCCCCAGGGCTAATATAATTTTATTTATATATATATATATATATATATATATATAATAATTATTATTATTATTTCTTCTTTTAATTTAATTTTAGTCTATTCCTGTAAAGCACACAGAATGACTTTAATTTGACTTGACCATCACTGCTGTTTATCTTAAAATGAACTAGGCACTTCGTATTTTTATGTTTTGAGTTTTGTCATTAAGCAACTCATCGCAACTTCTATGGTGCAGAACCCACCACCACTAAATACCCAAAAGATACACACATTTATGCACCCAGAAACACACTCTTCCACCCAAAATGACTACACTGTATCAGGCTGGAAAGTGGACAGTGATAGAAGGGTTCTGTGCTGGGTCATAAGAGAGGTGGAGAGTGAGGTAGCCTGAGCTTCCTCAAGCTCCTCTGAACTGATAGAAGACAGATGTGTTTGACGTTTGTGCACTGAGCAAGGTCCCTCTGATGTCTTTACCAGAGTATGTCCACTGCTTGGAAAGGGCAGCCTTTTGAGGCTCCAATGGAAAAGTGACCCCGATAAGCTGAGGTCTGCTGTCTTTCTATTTGTTCCTCGGAGTGCAACATTTCATCAAAAGTGAGTTATTTCATGCGGTTATGCAAGTGACTACACTCTAACTAGAGAGAAGGAGATTTTGAAGTATGGCTATTTCTCTATTAATTAAATTTCAGTATAAAAAATGTATGTAAGGTTTAGTAAGGTCCTGCTGCTATGCTAAGGGCTCTTAGAGACAACAGCGGTACTAGGAAGATTATACGTTGCAAAGCAAACACCCACCGGGGTAGCCATGCAATGTAAAAACAAATCACTACTTTAAAATGCTGCTCAAGATATTCATACAAGGAATACTTTATATTGCAAAACAGGACAACGTTAACATACTGCATGAACAAAAGTATTCAGACAGCCATCTTAACTAGTGATTCCAGCTACTTTAAAATACCCATTACCGACAAAGATGTTTGGTTGCACACAATTTTGCTAATAGGAAGGGACGCAGTAGAACCATGTTCTCTGGAGCAATAGAGCTCCATTGAATATCTCTGGGAAGAGATGGAGTGGTGTTTGTGATCCAAAAGTAAGCATCGTTACAAGACGTGGGACAAAGATTTATTTTTTTTGCCACATTATATCATCCAAACAGCAACTCCAAGCGTTGATTTTTATTCATTTACTAATATTTTCAATTTCTATTTTAATATATTTTTATTTTGATACACACATCTACTCTGAAAACATTACTCCTGAAGACTACAAAATGGTGCAAGACCTCGTTCTAGTCAGTACCTGATCTCACAAACGCTCAGGGCTGAATGCAATGAAATCCACATAGTACTGTTTCAATACCTCATCTAAATAGTTTTTGGAAGAGTTAATGCAGCACAGGGAGGAGATACTACCCATGATTTCATAATAAACAAACTAATTGGTGTTTACAAACTTTGACATGCAGTGTACATACTTCAAAAAACAAAGGTGATAAAATGGTGGATTCTTTCGAAAAACGACATAGAACAACCACTTTCGTGGTATTTGCAATGAGTGTTAAAAAGTCCTTTCAAAGTTTATCTTATAATCATATGTCAAACCCAAAAAACACTTTGAATGGAAGTCTGACTATTTATTTACTAGTTGATTAGTTATTCTAGACATCAGAGAAGTGTTACCTGTAAGTAGATTGCTAATACGGGTTGGATGTCCAATACATAGGAGTTTTGCTGTATTTTATTACATTTCAGCTTCCGGGATTCTGCCCACATAAGTACACAGAAAGCCTGATGCATTCTAAAATCACCAGCTCTTTTAGAAACCCTCTGCTCACTTTCACAATCCTCAATTGTCGAATGTGAAACAAGTGTTGATTAACAACACAAACAGTTGTCCTCTCTGCATTTTAATGAGCCTTTCCGAGTAGCACAGGCCTTGATGCTGAACACGAAAAAAATTTGCACTAACCCATTTTTAAAAAGTTTAAATCCAAAGACATTTTCTAACTAGGTACATCACTTGATTAAAATGTTTTTTTCTTGTTGTCATGTCACGCTAAACGTTCTGAGATTGGTCATTTTGTAAGTCATTTAAACAGCCCTGTCTTATAACACTGATTCTTGAAACCTATCCCGGACAAAAAACACCTCAAAAACCACTTTGATCTGTCATTAGCAATTCTGGAATTGTATTTGTCATGTTGTATTTCCACACAAATGAAGCACTTTGAGTTTTCTGTTCAGAACTGATTTCTGGATATTCCTTAGGCCTGTACTTCAGGCGATGACCTTTCTGACTGTTGTATAATAGTGTCGACTAGTGAGGCATAAAAAATTACATCTAAATGCCAATTAATCACTTTCTTCAATGCCTATGGGACGAATGAGTCACTTGCACGAGTGATGGCCTGTGTGCTTGGTTTCTCTATGGCTTAAATGCATAGTGGGTTTCAAGTTTTTATAAGGGTTTCTGCAGACTAGGAGGGGAAAAATGTATGGAAAGAAAAAGCAGTGTAGAACATGCTCTTTGATCTGTCAGAACAGGAAAAGAGAAACCCGATCTCTTCATCAGTGCATTCCTGTGACCCACGGAGTGCACAGACAAAAGTGCACATGTACGTGTACATACACACTCACTCTCCCTCTCGCGCCCTCGTGCTTTCAGAGACGGGGCGAGTAATTTTATATCATGGAAATTCAACCACCAATTCATTCCATTTCCATGCATCAGAGCTGTAAATATTTTTTCCCCTCTGTTTTTTCTGCCATTTTCCTCATTTTTTTTCTGCTGGACAGCCAAAAACTAAACCATTAGACATGTCAAGCCTATCAGAAATCTTATACTGCTATATTAACCAGTCATTTATGTGGATGAATGTCTTACCTGTTTGGAGCCTCACTAGCACCACGGGAACCATTAGGACTGGGACTGATGGGGAAAGTGTACAATGACAAATGAATATAAAAGCCTCAACATTTAATCCAAAACTGCTGTAACTGGGATTAAGGCTGTGGTCACTTTTCAATACTTTTTTGATTAGTGTTTAATTTTTTTCTTTTTCTTAGCAAATGCATCACATCTGTCATTAGCATGAACAATCCTCCGCCCTGAAAAGACTGCAACATGATTACACACACTATGCATGAAAAAAGTTCACATTGGAAAATATCAAATCACTGTCCTTCAAGAGTATTCAAAAAGATCTGTCCCATAATGAGAACAAAATCATTGTGAATTTTGTTAGTGTGAAGACAGCCTTCTGAAAGCATAAAAACTGACTGTTGTTTGAAACTAAAGGGCTTGAGGCATCTTCAAACCAAGCTCTTTTAGGAAACAGTTCAACATGGACAGGGCTGGAGCAGCACTCACTTGAGGACGAGGTGCAGGTTGGCAGATAGCCGCGGGTCAGTGAACTGCGTGGTTCGGTTGTTGTGGTCCACAAAATAAACCCGACCTGTAGCTGTGTTCCTGATCTCCCAGCCTGGAGGCAGCGGCCCCAACTCCTCACAATTCACATTACTCAAATCCCTATAAAGGGAGAGAGGGAGAGGGAGAAAAAGACAGAGAGAAAGTGCGTGTGAGAGAGAGAAAAGGCAGACAGAGAGTGAGAGAGAGACAAGAGACAGAAAGTGCAAGTTTGTCCAGGTTGAATAAGACTATCCTGAATGTTGAATAAAACTATATGAAAACTGCTGATCTCATAATTTAATTCACCTATTATATCTAACACAAATAGACACAATTCTGAAAATTCTATACTTCACTACAGCCAGAATATCTTGTATAATCCTAATGTCTGTAATCTTTATTTTCATGTATTATTTCCTGAACTCCAAGTAAGGTTAGTCCTGGACAAACCCCATCTTCAGTATTGAATTTTTGTAACAGTACTAGGCTGAACTCTAGAACTGTGTTAGAGCCTTGTGATATGGGTGAGTAGTTGGAGGTCTGTAGGATTTACAAGACTAGACTACACACATTAAAGTTTATCTGAAGAGCTGAGCTGTGGGCAGGGGTTACCTGGGCACTCTGGGATCATGCCATGTGCTGACACCTGTCTGGGTGTGCAGGAAGTACACCTGACCCTGCTGTGTGGTGCGCTGCTCTGTGGACCAATCAGAGAGAAAATAGCAGGATTAGTCACTGGTAACACAAACATGACAGATATATAAACCAAACTTAATGTGTGTGTTAGTAACAGATAAGTAGTAGATCCCCATGAACCAAATACCACTTAATTATTTTAAAAAGAAAATATTTCAGACAATGAACCAATAAACAAACATAGAAAGCTTACTATGTACAGCTAGCTTGAGAGAATTAGGTTGACTAAGTGATCTATCTTTTTGGTATCTGACTTGACATACTGCCAGTTGATATAAAACATCAATTATAAAACTACAGTTTACAATGTAAAAACAAAACCTTTACTTGGCCATTTTGTTTATGCAGCATCAGCAACGTTTAACCCAATATTCACTGCGATTCTATACAGGAGAATCAGTTCTTATTCCTTGTAGTCCTGTTTTGAATCTGAGAATAAAAGGTCTGTGCTATGTCAAGCTCCATTTAGAAACTTGTTGTCTTGTGAAGTCACTAAAAAAAGATCCATTATTACAGGTAACTCTAGGCTCCGTTTAGCGTACTTGTAAAAACTACAAACATTGTAGATTAGTACAGGACTAAAATCACTGATCCAAGTATTTCCTGAGGTATAAAGGATCCAGCTTGAACAGAGTGTGACAGTTGTATATACGAGTAACTACTAAATATCTGTATCCATATGTTTATGTACTGGGGAAAAGGACTGTTGCATGTTATGATGTGCAAGTACCCTGGTGGCCAACCCGTGGCTCTTTGCCTGGTTTCATGCGGCTCTTACGCTGATATTGAAGTTTGTGTTTTTTTTTAATGTGCTGTTGGCTTCGCTTGAGTTCAATACTAGAGCTGTAATACTAGGATCCCTTTTTGGATTCGGCTCCCTCCGAGTCACTCACTAAACTGATCCGGGTGTGTGAGTCACTTGCGTCAGTATTGCTAAATCGAAAGCACTGAAGTGTTTGAATCATCTTTTAAAAGAAAGTAAAATGCCTTGTGATGAGGATGAATCACTTTCAAATAAAACAAGACAATAATACAAGGCGATTCAGCTGTATTTGACCAGTGGATTCACTCATTACTGTCGTTCAGAGAGCGCTATCCCACTCGTGTGAGTGATAAACCCGCTCTCGGAGCGATCCAGATTCGGTTGCATGTTTTTGGCTGTGGGATTTCGGCTCTGAGTGACACAAGGAGTATAGTAAAAGAAAAATGCTACTGTAAATTATTATATTATTGTTTGAGGACTTGGTTGAACTGAGAGTTTGTGTGTGTGAGACTGTTGAAAATGTTCATTGTTGAAATGACTGGCTTGTGGTTTTAGTACTGTAGGAGTAAATTTCTGTCATTATCATGTTGGTGTGTGACATTTACAACAAATCTGGCTGAGCAGAGGTGTGTGTGTGTGTGTGATTGGAAGGGATGGGTGATGTTCATGTGTGCCCATGTGTATGATGTGACTCTTTGCTCTTGGTCTCTGACTGGTTGGCAACCCCAGTGCAAGTACATACAACAGAAACACTCATTGTAAGGAAAACTATAGTTATCTGATGTGTACAAAATGTATTCAGAGAAAAATCCATATTCGTGTTTTTTGAGCTTCAAGATCAATGTAACAGGCAGTCACTTCTGCTAAACTTGTTGGAGAATATGGAGATTTCGAGCACTTCATAGAATCCAAGATGAGCTGTGAGACAAAACCACACACTGAGGGCAGAAATTGCAGCGGTGCGTGTGTGTGTGTATGTGTGTGTGTAAGAGAGAGAGGATAGGGGATTATGGAAGAAACAGGTCGTCAAAGAGCCGTTTATATGTGTAACGCTGAGAACTCATTTATCATTGTTGACAGAGATTTTCACGGGGCCGAGATCCCACTGGCTTTCCTTTCGACACGCAACGCCCTGTATTACACACACACATATTCCATATTACGTGTACTTAACCTCCACCCTGCACTCTCTCCACGGACACACACATGCAGCGCTGCACGTGTGTGCATAATCTCCACCCTGCTCTGTCTCTATGGATGCATCCACAGGACGCGCTGACTCAAGTATGTGAGCAAAAACAAACACTCTCACTCCTCGTAGACAGGCCTTGTCTAACCCTGCGCTGGTGATGACAACATGCCAGAGAGAGATATTTCATACACATTGTTCTCTCCACAGGTCTGCCGCATCACTCCAATTCCCTCAGCAGCACTGCTCACTTCACCAGGTTCCCTGCACTGTGAATTTGTGTACGTGCTACGTAAGTGCATTCTTCTGCCAATCTGGCATGAAATGCTACAGAGTCTGTGAGCACAATAAATTAACAATGTGCTATTTGGCACATCAAAGGGCATTAAAAGGTTTGTTTACGTATGTGCTAAAGAGATATAAAATACATTCATGCATTGATAAATTATGTGTATTGGTTTCAGAACTTTAAAACCAATAATAATTGATCCTAATAATAATCAAGGATGTGCCAGTTCTTCCAGGCACTTTTATGTAAGTAGAATACATAAGCATATTTATGAATTGTATCAAAACAATCTAATGAAAGTGTGGTGAAATGTGATGCACTGAATTGCTTCCTAAAGAATGATAATCAAAACAAGAGTTTTACTCTTTTTGTGCGCGTGTATGTTGTGATACTGACCATATCCCTCAGGCAGATCTGGTGGAGTGTGGAGGTGCGTGCGGCTCATGTAGTTTCTATGCCTCTGGGATCGAACACGCCGCTCCTGAACCCTCAGATCACCTGCCTGCACACCCGCGGCACCATTAGGCGTCATGATGGGAGTGTTTTCATCCACCAGACAGCTGAGCGGCCGACCTGGACTAGAGTACTCAGATGCTGGCCTGAGAGAGAGAGAGAGAGAGAGAGAGAGAGAGAGAGAGAGAGAGAAAGAGAAAGAGAAAGAGAGAGAGAGAGAGAGAGAGAGAGAGAGAGAGAGAGAGAGAGAGAGAGA
>JBBJLS010000028.1:13788122-13798977 GCA_037577275.1 Bryconaethiops microstoma | reverse complement strand
AATAAAAACCGCATGCAAGTCTATTGCAAATCTAACATTACTCATAATTCAAAAAGTTGATGTGACTGAAAAAAACTCAAAGCATATCTGAAATCAGCATGAAAAAATGGTTTAGAGAAGTGTGTTGTAGTTTCTGATGATTACAAAAAAAAAAAATTTGTTGACCTGTGTTATCGAACATTACTACACAGTACTGCTCAGTTCTTAACATTACTGATAACACCAATCCTAATTACTAATACAGCACTGTAAATTACTTAGTACTACTGAAGTAAATACTACTTATTACATAACATTGCCCATTACTTAATTACTGCCCATTACTTAATATTACTGAACATTAGTTATTATTGTTACAATAACAAAGCTATTTGCTAATTTGGTGTATTTATATAAACACTAAACTTCTTGTTCATCGAAGTGTCTTTCTTGGCACAAAAAGCAGGTTTTAAATAATGATGACAGTTTTTAAACAATTTTAAAAAGTACAGTTTGAAACTCTTTTAGAATTGGTTGAAATACATGAATGTTGAGTGCTGATCAGTGCAAGGGATAAAAAGAGGGGCCATTAATTCTTCAGTTTTGCAGCTTTTGCCAACACGGGAAAAAAAAAAAAACAGGATTACTGTCTAGTATGTTAATGTCATTGCAAAACACCACAGAAACATATAAAAAAGCTTGAGGAAAAGCTGGGTGTCTCCAAACACTGGGAAGGCAGGGTAAATACAGAGTTGTGCAACAGTGCCTTGTCCTATATGACTAAACACTCACACACAGCTTTGCATGTCACTACAACAAGCTTACACAAACAAAATAATCTCCCAAATCAGTCTGCAACGTTCAAACATGCGTGACAAGATGGAGTTGAGACAAATGCAGCACTGAATTTTGCTACACAGCCCAAAGCAATACATGCTGCGATAAGTGGCGTCCCTGATCACGGTTCTGAAACAAATAAACCAAGCGCAGGTTTTCCTTTTCGCCCAAATGTAGTCAATCTACTCAAGCGAAAATGGATTTGCTTCTTTAGTTTTAAACTGGGGAAACTTCATGCCTAAACCATTGAACACTCACCTCTAATCGTGCCAAATTATTAATACCTAACAGACATGCTTATGTGGTTTCTGACTCTATATGACTCACTGCTATGTACAACCATGGGCAAAATTAAGGGATTTTACCAAACTGTCACTTTAAAACTGTCTTTTCTAACCCTGCTGACTTATTAAGTAACACCTAACAGACCTGCTTGTGTGGTTTCTGACTCTATAAGACTCACTGCTATGTATAAGTATGGGCAAAATTGATTTTGCCAAACTATCGTCTTTTCCCATTAGCTATGGCCTCCCATGTGATGAGTTAGGACTTCAACAGTTGAGCAATACACACTTAACATTCTCTCCTCTTTGTCCCCATGGCTGCCCCATTCCAACACACACACACACACACACACACACACACACACACACACACACACACACACACACACACACACACACACACACAGCGGGGATAGCCGGACGGAAGGACACAGTGGAATGTGGGATATGCAGCTAGTTAATGGGAAGAGGGAGAGTTATTGGAGGGCATGGGTTTGCACTTTCAGAAGTCCATATCATCCTCCAGGCTTACTGCGAACACGCCCTTTATAACACAACAGCCTAAAACAAGTCAACAAGTCAGTAAAATGTGTCTTCTGATGGCTCTCAGAGCTCAAAAAATGATAAGTGATGAGTTCCAACCAGCCAGAGCAATTCGATTTGATTTGATCAGATCAAATGAACAGTAAAACAAAATGCAAGAAAACACTATTATATATTACAATAATACTGGGATTGTGTTGTTATCTATGATGGATGAAAACCATTAACAGCACGGAACTTATAAACAGATTTTGATACATCAAACCCTGATTTTGCAGCTTTTGTTAAAACCTTGTATCCCTAAAATGTTACGTGGGAATAAATCCCAGATTTTAAAATGATTATATTCCCAGTAATTTTGGGGGCTTTCACCCGTCATTTTATGTAAAAAAGGGAGGGTTGAGTGGGATGTTTTGAATTTAGTTATTTAGTCATTTAATGTTTTATTCTGGAACTCCTTAAACAAAACTTTTATAAAAAAACAAACAAACAAACAAGATGTTTTGTTCCTACAGTGACAATTTAATGATGCAGAATGTATCCCTCTACAATCCTCTGGAGTGCTATAGATAGATATAGTTTTCCACATTTTGCAACTGTTTATGTATCTGAATTCATAATGTACATGAAAAATACCGGATATTGGCCCTGAGCCCAGAATACCTGGACTGATGCATCTCTAGCGAACGCAATGTCAACGGCACAGAAAGACAAGATAAGGATGAAGCATAACAAACAGTAAATAAACAGTAAACATGACATCAGCTGCCAGAATGTGGAAGTGTGTGATTTCAAGTGGGCTGGTCAGTTTTATCTTACCCTCTGATTGAGCAGGATGGTTCATTCTTCTCCAGAAGGTGACACTCGATTAACACACGGTTTCAATGTCCTACAAAACAGAAAAGAAACAGTTTATCACATTATATTATGGGTCTCAAGAAATTGGCCCAGCCCGTTGGGTGGTCGTTTGAAGATGACATAAGGATAAATCCGATACTGCACAATTCTTCACACATTTTCTGAGCCAGAAATTGTTGGCACACAGTGCCCAGTGCAGTGACCACTACACTCTTTGCTTTAGGCCTTTTGGCCATAAAAAGAAGGACTTTTCTTCTGTGATGGACATCTAAGGCTGAAATCGAGCGCTAACGTTTCGGCAGCGTTTGACAAATGACCTGAAACTGTAAAACTCGCAGCACTAATCTTTTTCCATTCCGCAATTCTGAAAAATGCTCAGTTTTGGCATCTGTTCCTAATATCCAATCCCGCTCGGCTGCGGAGCTCAGCAGCCGTTTTGGGCCTTTTCGGTTCTCACGCGCCTCTTTCTCAAGACTTCTCTGCAGCATTTCCGCTGACAAAGGAGAAATGTTTCAATTTTTCTCCCTCAAAAATCTGTCTGATATTTCAACACCAAAAAAAAAAATTCCACAGATTAACAGGGGTCTTTATCTGTGGCATCTGAGGAGAGTCGGATGTCAAAGGAGGGAAAAGTGATATTAATGGTGGTTTGGCCAGGGTGAGTTACTGAAGTATATGCAGATGCAGATGCAGATGAGGAACTTATGACTGAACGCCTGAGGTGTAAAAAGCTTTTAAAAAAGCATGCACTGGCACCCACATGTACATATTTCTTTTTCTCACATACACACACACACACACACACACACACACACACACACACACACACACACACAAAAACACAAACACAGTCAGCCAGCCAGCCAGCCAGCCAGCCTCTCTCTCCCTCTCCTCTCCCTCCCTGTGGGAACAGGCCAGGCAGGGGCAGGCTGCCAGCTGGCTGGGTGACATGCTTTGAGGCTGAGGATGTTTTTTTAGGTCTGGAGTCTGGACTGTTTCTCTCCCTTTCTCTCAGCAGTCCCCAGGGGACGGTCCTGGCACTGAACGTAAAACCAGCCCGCGTATGTGCTAGACCTCCACCTCTCTTAGCTTCTACTGACACCATGTGGACAAAAGCAACACCCTGAGCCACAGAGTGAAAGTATTTCACCTCAAAACACCAACCCAGCAGAGGAAGGACCACACACAAAAGTGACAGGGTACCTCAGTGGTGCCACTAGCAGTCATGGATTCGAACCCACAAGCTTCTGATCGCAGGAGCAACTCCCTTTGCCATTATTTGTCATTCTACTCTATTTTTGTTCATCTGGGATATTTCACAAATCACGATCATGCTAGGATAAATTGATCCACAGTCTTAAGAGAGACAACTGAGATCTAACAACACATTAATTAAACTCACTCAAACAGAGTCCAATAAATATAAACAGACAGCAAAAGACACCATGAAGTGGATTCAGAAGGTGTGTATTATGTATTAGGAGACAATGTGTTATAAAGACTGAATTACAAAGCCATTCACTCATTAATGTTCATACTAAGTATCAATCCTCTTTGCTATACGGTCCTTAGCTCATTTTAAATAATACACTATTTTCATCCTGACCAAATTGACAAGGCAGAATACACACAAACAGAAAATCTCCTGCTGGTTGTTTTATGTATTAATTTGCTGTCATTTAGAACAACTCTTGGCCAAAAACTGAACTGAAATTGGCAAAAGAACAAAAAAGGACTGTGGAACGATATACAGTAGTGTGCAAAAGTCTTGAGCCACCCCTCATTTCTTCACATTTCGCTTCCAAAGAGCCAGACTTTCCTGTATTTTAGTGTAGTCTTGAGGATCAGTTCTCCAGTCTTCTTGAAGGACTTTCAAGGACTCTCGTTTTCACTCCAGTCTCTGAATCTGACCAGTTTCCGTTTTTTTTCGTTTGTTAAGACATACAGTGACCTATGTATGAATCATTGAAACATAAAGCACATCTAACATGAGATGAATCAGTGCAGATGATTCCAGATGATCAGGCGGTGATCAGTATACTGGTGATGCTGAATGCTGAATGGCTGGAACATCTAGGCTCCTTGTATCTTTAGGGACTTTGCTGCCTGTCACAATAAAAGACTTGTTCCCATTTCTTTAATCTAATCTACCCAATATGCCAAAGATAAGACAGCTTGACAGAAATAAAATAGTATTTTGGGGGTGATTCAAAGAAAAATATAAAGAAATGAGGGGTGGCTCAAGACTTTTGTATAGTACTGTGTGAATGAAAACGAGAGAGAGAGAGAGAGAGAGAGAGAGAGAGAGAGAGAGAGAGAGAGAGAGAGAGAGAGAGAGAGAAAGAAAGAAAAAGAGAGAGAGAAAGAGAGAAAGGTTTTTTCCAGAATTGTGTATGGGGCATGTCAGAATTAAAATATATGAACAATTTTTTAAACAATTTTAAAGAGAGCTTATCATAACCTCAAAAAAACAGAATCAACTCATCAACGTGACAGCACACGATTTTGACAAAATCAGTGTAAGGAAAACTACAGATATATGGTATATACGAATTGTTAGGAGAAAAATCCTCATTCACATTTTGTGAGCTTTCTTTTCAATATTAAAATAACAGGCAGTGACTTTTGCTTCACTTTTTTGAGAATAGTGTTTGTGTTTGTAAGGCATATAGTAAGTGTCTGAAGGTGACTGTTGTGGAGGGTGAAAACGAGTCATGAATAGCTACTGAACACCCTTCAGTCTCTTGTTAACCCAAGTGATTGTTGTGTGACCGTCTCTCTGACAACATAATATTTGTGACTAAATATGACTCAGTGGAGCATTATACTGCAAAGTGTTCCTCAAAAACATCCATACAATTTGACACCTTAAACTCTAAGATTCTTACTGTCCAAAAAAGTATCCCCAAAATGCCAAAAAAGGTAAAAACATTTTACATCGAGTCATTTTGGACCATTCTACTAGCCCAGTCATAACGAAAGTTTCAAAACAGTGAAACGTTTGGCCCAACAAATTAAAAATTATTTTTAGATTCTTTCTGAATGCAAAGCACCTTTTTTAACATCATTTCAAAACCTGAGTTAGAAGCAGATCTAATTAGATCATTTACTGATGCAGTGGGTGGTGCTGTTTCATAAAACAGATCACTGCAGGAGAAATTCAGCTGAGGGCAGTGTTAGTATTCACCAAGAACAGAAACTCTGATGCAGCTCTTACTCACCTGGTGGGCCTCTCCCACTGCGTACTGCGTGTGATGTGGTTCAGGTACTGAATTCGACCAGATGCTGTTCTTCTCTCCTCCCAGC
The DNA here is from genome assembly GCA_037577275.1 of Bryconaethiops microstoma. Classification (NCBI taxonomy): domain Eukaryota; kingdom Metazoa; phylum Chordata; class Actinopteri; order Characiformes; family Alestidae; genus Bryconaethiops; species Bryconaethiops microstoma. The sequence goes on along the minus strand of JBBJLS010000028.1, from coordinate 13,793,170 downwards.
TGCATGGCACACACATATAACACACATACACACACACACACACACACAATTTATAATCCATAGGACAAACAAGGATAGACTGCACTGAAAACATTTATTAAAAGCGTGGCTATATGGCTAATTAGTCACAGTAACTCACCCATCAGGTAGGTCGTTGTCAAACAGGCGGCTGCAGTCCACCACTGGCCCGCCAGTTCCAATTCTGTCTCTGGACTGCAGACTCACTGCAAATATACAAGCCCAGACAGAAGAGCATCAGATACAACATGTATATTTACATATCTGGCAGATAGTTTTGTTCAATGTGACTTTAAAATCTTATTACAGATGTAGGCAAATATAGTGTTAGTCTTAGCCAATGATTCAAAATGATGTAGCATAATGTGTTTTCCAAATTAGGAAATTAAATCCCAGCTGGAGGGCAGCTGTATTTTCCACTATGCTACACCAACCACTTGGTGCTTTAACCCTCTAAAGTGTAGGTGGTTAATTCAGATATAAATCTTAAAGGTTCTTATTCTGTTATGATGAAACTAATATGCAAGTTTGGACCCAAAATATGGACCATGACACAACACCTCATTAGTTTCAGCTTTGAGTTTTAAGACATATAACATGAACATCCTGGGTGCTTTGAAAATAGCATTTAACGGGAGCACATTAGAGCTCAATATTAGCAGTGTTATAAGGTGTAAACACGTGAGCTATAACACATTATTACGACAAGTGCATGGAAACACTCAGACAACATTTATGGCAACGTCCACTTCAGAGAGGAGCTTTGCTTCTGTAATTAGAGAGCACCACCAGTGCTGACATCACAAAAAGTATTTGAAGCGCAAGTTGCTACAGAGGAGACTGTGACTAAAGGCTTGCTCATAAAGCTGGGTGTCAAGCTCATGTCTGCACTCTGGTGCACGCAAACAATTTATAGGACACAGGCCTTCTCATTTATACCGGACCAAAGAGAAACAAGCTGGGTTTCAAGTTGCCGTAGCCATGCGCCCATGAGTTCATCATAAGTTCATCTTAATGTGGCCAAATTTCTAACCAAGATTTTGAGCACCATCACTTCTGAAAAATTTGGTACACACATAAAAACCCAGATTATCAATATGAGCTGTTCGTCTCATGGGTTTAACAGAGAGGCTCAGGCAGTCTCCACGGCTGGGCTGACTCACAGGATGAAAGGCAGATGTGGCAGGTTGAGTGGGAAGAGAGGAATGCTGGGGGGAAATCAGCTCTTCCGACGCAAGGAAGGAGGCGGGCTGGTTCAAATTCTACTCAGTCATTTTCCTCTGACCAATCATGCAGTCACGTAAACAGATTAAGTCAGAACCAAGATTCGAGTATTCATGTTGCACTTTGAACCAGCCAACGATTGGATTCAATATGCTTAAACAAAAAAAAAAAATGCGAGAGCGCACCACATCCTGTAGACATGATAAAAATGTAGAAAGAAACATATATTACTCACCTACTATCTGGCCCCTCACTGTGTCACTGTCATTGGGTCCCAACTTGTTGAGATCCAATCTCTGATCTGTGAGTGAGAGAGGAAAACTGACTGAGAAACCATGATAATACTCTTTAATTGCAAAACGCTAGCTTGTATATTAATCATTAAACAGATCCAAAACAGCTACTTACTAGATATTGGCTTTTAAGAACCTTGCAGGGAAAATCAATTGGGGCAAGAGAGAATTTGGCATATCCAGAATCAGTATTTGCCTTCCTTATAGTTGTGTGAAAAAAATAATATTGTGTGAATAAAATAATTAAAAATAATTTTATATTTTAGTGCATGCATGGTGTTAAGTTTTATTTTATTTTAAAAAATCTCATGCTCAAATGGAAAGGTTGAAAGTCCTAAGACAATTTGTGTTGTACATGTAGTTTTTCTAAGGTAAGAAGGGCAGTATTTAAAAACTGAAGCAAACTGTAACAATAAACAAATAAATTAAGATGATGGCAAGAATGAACTAACAACCAGTTACCTGTTAATACAGCTTTATCAGTTACAATACACCAGCAACTGCTTACAGACATGAGTCTGTCTTTTGAAATGCTTCTAGCTGTTCTAGAAACACTAATACATAGGAACGGATGAAAAAAAAAAATACAGCATAGTAATTTTCACAGTACTCACTATACAGTCTGTTTTATTTTGTTTTTTACTTTTTCCTAGGTTTGACAAGGAACAGACAAAAAAGGACCAACTATGCCACACCTCTCTGTAGTAAAATAAGCAGGTCAGTGTTCTTTAAATACAGTCAATATCAACAATAGGCTCAGAAAAAAGTGTGAAACCCATAACTGATCACAACAGTAATATTTGTCATATTACTCGCATCTGGTATTATGCGTAATGTACTCAGAAATGCATACTATGACATGTTTTTTTTAATGTTACAGAAGCAATCATATTGACCATGTCGACTCTATCTAAAAAAAATAAAGAAGTTTGAAAATGAGGAAAAAAAACCCCTAAAAACGAAAAGCTTTTCACAATGAGCCCACAAAAGCAGTGTGTTTCACTCATCTCTGCGTGGTGTCTCCACCACAGTCATGGAGCCAGAGGGAGACTGACTGCCTTAGAGAAACTATAGCAGATGGACAGAGAGGCAGCTCCACTACAGACCGTTAAAACCACCCAAGAGGTCACACCCACTGAAGCTGTGTGTGTGTGTGTGTGTGTGTGTACATACACAAAGCCCGTTTTATTCATTCCAGACTTGAGAAGTAGAGATGCTAGGTCTCTCTGTCTATGTTGCACCACGGGAAGAAAAGGACAAGAATAACAAGTAGGGTTTCTTCACACACACACACAGTCAAGTCAGGACGTATGGCTAGACTAAACAGGGATGGGTTGAGCTGTGCGCGCACACACACACACACCTATAACCACAGGGAGACATTGGCTAAGCAGCTGCAGATAAAAGAATGATAAACATGTATCAAAACAGCCACAACAAAGAACACCCCAAATTGTTTTTATTGCACAATGAGAGAGAGAGAGAGAGAGAGAGAGAGAGAGAGAGAGAGAGAGAGAAAGAGAAAAAAAATGAAAGAGGAACGGAAAGTTGCTCAGTAAAGGGACAGATAGTTCAGAGACAGACAGAGAGAGCAGCAGACAGACAGCAGGAAACGCCGGGCAGAGAGGAATCCCTTGCTTGCAGCTGTGGGAGAGGCTGGTGGTTTCCTGTACTTCTTTGGGAAATCAGCCATGTTGGAGGGTTTCTAGGAAACGTGTTGTTTTAAAATTCCCTCAGACAGAAGCGCACTGGCACCATAAATGGCTCGGTTCTGCTTCAGCACATCACTAATGAGTCTCCACTGCCACAAGCCTGACACTGAGAGCATGGTACTAAACTGCAGAAACACTTCTGTCTCAACTGTCTGGATCTCTGAACACAAAACCATGACCTCCACCTCCAAAAGGTTTGCCAAAAAATGAAAGGGTTTTTATACAACATCAGAATGTGAGATCATACATAGAGCTGGGCTGTTTCATTACAAAGAGAGCATAATTGGATCTGCTTAATTCGACCTAGTGCAGTGAAGTACATGAAATGTCTAAAAGTCATTTGTACTCCAATTTTATAAAACGTGGCACTGATTGTTCTTATCAGATGTCAGGAAAAGCACATTTGAAATAAAGTGCATTATTAAATGATTGAATCATTGTGCAACATTTGTCATGTGCAACATGTGGCAAGAATGTGTCCCATATGTGATAAATATAAAACTACCTACATGTAATAAACATGCCAGAAACACTAACCCAAAATCTGACCCTAATACATAAAATTCACAAAATCAGGATCATTTTGCTGTAGGTTGTCCCTTTATTCCTTGGTTTTGCTACAAAACCTGGACATTTCTGACCTAAAATGTATTTAAAAAAAAAAACAACAACAAGCATACACATAAGCACAGAGACAGAGGTCATTTACATGCAGGAGTAGATAACATGCACATTATCCTCAGTGTGCTCTTTCAGCTGAGGCTGTGCAGGGATGCACTAAGGTGAGGTCAACTAAATACACAAACACAGCCATCAGTTCTTGCTTCACAAATACAAAACAAAAGGAAGCAATAAACACACACTTACAGCCAGTGTCTTTAAGGCGGTTGATGGAGTTGGACAGGAGCCGCACGCAGCCCAGAAAGCCGGCACCCTGCTTTTTGTGGATCTTCTTATGGTTCCACACACTGATCGTGATGGAGTCCAACTTCCCAATGTATCTACACAGAGAAAGACATGCAGTGGTAAATCAAAATTTCTTGGCAGTTTACACCATAAAACAACGTCGCACTGGGTTGCACTTGTGTAACTCAAACTGTAAGGGTGGATGTCTCTTTCGATTACAACACCCTCTGTGCTTCCTGATGGTTAATAAAGTCTAAACATTCTGGTCCTCATAATGTTGCATATGTATGTTATGATGTCAATACAGTATCAAAAAAACAAGCATTATAACAGTACATCAAAATTTAAAACTTGATCTCTACCAATGGCCTCACATTTACAACCCCAAATCAGAAAAAGTTGGGACGGTATGTTAAATTAAAATCAAACTCAAAACAGTACTTTGTTAAATTATCTTTCACCTGTATTACATTGAAAATAATACAACAGCACATTATTTGTATTCCTCATGAATTTTGTTTTTTTTTCAAAATAAACACGTACTCCAATTTTGGTTCTTGCAACACAGTTAAAAAAAAGTTGGAACAGTAAAGCATTTACCACTTTGTAATGTTGCCATTCCTTTTCACAACACTTAAAAGACGTGTAGGGACTGAAGACACTAAGTGTTTCAGGTGTAATTTTGACCCATTCTTCCTGAAAACAAGTCTTACGGTGGGCAACAGTACGGGGTCTTCATTTATTTTGCGCTTCAAAATGTGCCACACATTCTCTATTGGAGACAGGTTGGGACTGCAGGCAGGTCAGTCAAGTACCCATACCCTCTTCCTCCGCAGCCAGGACTTTGTAATGTGTGCAGAATGTGGTTTTGCATTGTCTTGTTGAAATATGCATG
>JBBJLS010000028.1:13767190-13788022 GCA_037577275.1 Bryconaethiops microstoma | reverse complement strand
AAATCTTGCTTGTTTGTAGGTGACCAAATACTTATTTTCCACCATAATTTGCAAATAAATTCTTTAAAAATCAGACATTGTGATTTTCTGGATTTTTTTTTCTCATTTTGTCTGTCATAGTTGAGGTATACCTATGATGAAAATTACTGTGTGTGTGTGTGTGTATATATATATATATATATATATATATATATATATGTGTGTGTGTGTGTGTATATATAAACATATAACTCATAACTTTTTTTCATAATTTTTTTAATGAAAAAATAATTTTTGTAAATTTTTTCCATCTTTTTAAAGTCCATGCAAATCATGTTTCTTGTTTAGTTAATTCAGTTTTTACTTTTCGGCCTTAATTACACTAGTTATAATGTAATAAATTACGAAAAACATTAATCATTTACTAATGTAACAGGGGTGATGGCCCTGGTATTCCTTGCTCTAATTAGAGTAGAATGCACTGAAAAAATGGGCACCCCACAAAGGGAAAAGTTGGTTTTGATTTAATCTTTTGCTTTAAGGACTAAGAAGACATATGAGAATAGCACTCATCTGAAAAGTCCATGGTCCCCTCAGCATTCTGAATTAAAGATGAGAGAGTCTGCTCAGCTCGGAGTGCTGAGCACAAGGAAAGGAAGTGAAAAACTGACACAGTTTTCTTGCCCTCACCCTCCTCTAGACCATACCTACTTCTGTCTCTGTTTTTCTGGTTCAGATTTGCTCGCATTGTGCAGCATGTTCATGCATAAGGTCAGGTTGCTAGGCAGGAGACAGCTAATACTGCTTGTATGCAACAAGAGCAAATTGAGCAGTTGTTGAGGATGAATTCCCAGAGAGGTGTTTTCTTTTAGGCTTTGTAATAGTGCCGCTTAGTTATGTTTTCCATGGAACAGCCCTTTAAGACAGTGAAATAGGTCATTTTATACCTGTTGCTGTCACGTTAAGCTACCTATATTAAGTGATCAGTGATGCTATACTGACAGCAACTAAAACTGCAGTTTTTGAAGATGCCCTCTAAATGTGCTTTATTCTAGCATTGATTCTTGTTTTAAAAATCACTTATGAATGTTTTCCTTATTTAGTCCACCTTTAAATGACTGTTGTTGTTTTTCCTATTTACAGGCCAACCTGAATGATTCCCATAACCAGATGGTTGTCCACTGGGCTGGAGAGAAGAGCAACGTCATCGTAGCTTTGGCCAGAGACAGCGTCGGAGCCACCGACCCGAAGAGCAGCTCTGTGAGTGTGCGATTCAATTAAAAGCTAACATGTCACTGAGCTGTCTTACCACATCCTATTTACTGTTTCTGAAGAGCTTGACATTTCCTGTGACTGCTCCACAGAGTCTGATGATTCTCTCACTACTGCAAGTCTAGTTGTTCTTTTAAACAATTGACAATTAAGTTAATACTGAATGACTTTGTAACAGTGAGAGATAGGTTGGACCATGTAATAGTAATAAGTTTTACCACTGTATTATTAAATTATATTCAAAATTGTGACTGTGTAAAGTTTTGTTTTTTCGAAGGCTCATTGATTGGTACTTTGGGAGCTCAGTGATTGGTAGCGCTGATAGAAAGAAGGAAAAAAGTCAGAGCCGGGAAACCTCTCAGAGAAGCCATGCTTGACAGTGGTTCAGTGGCAACTAAAAGCTAATTGCAGCACAGAGCACATTTAACTTCGGCTGTCATTGTATTACTTAATGTCATTTTAGCGTCTCTTAACTGGAATGAAGCCTGGGTTGTGTTTTTGGCCTGCTAAGCTCAACTTGGTTCTCTCTGATCACGAGGTAATGTGGTACATTTGGCCTGCTAGCTATTGTTAGCTACAGCTCCAAACCCATCAAAACAGATTAAAATAAGGCTTTTAGTCACTCCATTTACCTGCTCAAATTTGAGTCATTATCATTTAAACACTGCTTTAGTTAACCAGAATCAGTCATGGTTTGTGGTAAGAATTGTTCTCGGCTCAGCTACAACAGAGATGTTTGACTGGTGGGCCAGACTTATAGAATATTCTTCGTTTGCTCTGGTTCTTTTGGTTTGGTCCTTTTTGTGGACATTCTATGGACATTTTTTGTTAAATATACAACCTTAAATCAGAAAAAGTTCGGACGGTGTGTTAAATTAAAATCAAACTGGAAACAGTACTTTGTTAAATTATCTTTGACCTGTATTACATTGAAAACAATACATCAGCACATTATTTATGAATTTTATTGTTTTGTTTTTTTTTCAAAATAAACACGTATTCCAATTTTGCTTCTTGCAACACATTTCAAAAAAAGTTGGAAAAGTAAAGCATTTACCACTTTGTAATGTTGCCATTCCTTTTCACAACACTGAAAAGACATTTAGGGACTGAAGACAACAAGTGATGAAGTGTTTCAGGTGTAATTTTGTCCCATTCTTCCTGCAAACAAGTCTTAAAGTGGGCAACAGGGTCTTCGTTGTCTCTTTTTGCGCTTCAAAATGCGCCACACATTCTCTTTTGGAGACAGGTCGGGACTGCAGGCAGGCCATTCAATTACCCATACCCTCTTCCTCCGCAGCCAGGACTTTGTAATGTGTGCAGAATGTGGTTTTGCATCGTCTTGTTGAAATATGCATGGGCGTCCCTGAAGAAGATGTCTTTTTGAAGGCAGCATATTGTGCTCCAAAATCTCTATGTACTTTTCAGCATTAATGGTGCCATCACAGAAGTGCAAGTTACCTTTGCCAAGGGCACTGACACAACGCCATACCATGACAAACTCTGATTTTTGGACTTGTTGCTGGTAACAGTCTGGATGATCCTTTTCTTCTTTGGTCCGGAGTACACGGTGTCTGTTTTTCCCAAAAAATACCTGAAATATTGATTCATCTGACCACAGTACACGTTTCCACTGTGTGATGGTCCATCCCAGATGCCTCCGAGCCCAGAGAAGTCAACGGCGCTTCTGGACACTGTTAACATAGGGCTTCCTTTTGGCACAGTACAGTTTTAACTGGTATTTGTGGATGTAACTACGCATTGTGGTACTTGACAAAGGTTTGCCAAAGTAGTCCTGAGCCCATGTGCTCCTATCACTTATAGATGAAAGACGATTCTTGATGCAGTGCCGCCTGAGGGATCGGAGATTGTTCGGCTTAGGCTTGCGTCCTTGTCCTTTACGCGCAGAAATTCCTCCAGATTCCTTGAATCTTTTAATTATGTTATGCACTGTTAAAGGTGAAATATCCAAATCTCTTCCTATCTTTCTTTCAGCAACATTGTTTTTAAACATTTTAATAATTTTCTCACATATTTGTTGGCAAACTGGCGGTCCTCGGCCCATCTTTGCTCCTAAAGGACTAGACCTTTCTTGGATGCTGCTTTTGTACCAAATCATAATAACAATCACCTGCTGACATCACCTGTTTCAAATCACATCATTATTTAACCAATTTACCTCATTCCTAGCCCTAAATTGCTCCTGTCCCAACCTTTTTTGGAATGTGTTGCAGGTTTGAATGACAGGAAAGGATGTATATTTACAAATGAAATGAAGTCGACCAGACAAAACATGAAATATTTTGTGTTCATATTGTCTGCAATGAAATACAAGTAAAAGTAAATTTAGAAATCACTACTTTTTTTTATTTACGTTTTCCATACTGTCCCAACTTTTTCTGATTTGGGTTTGTACCATTTTCCACGGAAACCATAGTCAAAACTACACATCAGAGCGCATCCATATAGGCGGGAAATTGGGAGGGGTGTATGTCTGAACACACACTCAAAGGACTGTGTTTAGTTTCCTACAGTTGCTTCTATATTCAAGAGGTTGTATAATCCTGTGTATGGAGTTTATTTTGTAAGTAGTCTGGCACAACATGCCTAAGACCAAGCTCAAAAATAATTTAAGGTCATTACTTTAAGTATGGACACGCTACTCTTTTTTTTAGATTTTTGTTCTGAGCCTTACCGACGTATGGAGTACAGAACTGCAACTTCGTAGTATCGTAGTATTAACACATGCAACATCTTGTGTTGCATGGGGCTGTGTAGCTGCAGACCAGTCATAATGCCCTAGCTAACCTTATTGGTATATTTTAGTATTGATACCAACAGATAACAGGATGTCATTTTGAAAAGGATCACAAAACAGGTCAAAATATTTCTTTCTGGAATTTATTTTTTTATTTGTTCAACATTCATAATATTTGGTAAAGTTCCCTTTGGTGCAATTTTAAGAATGGAACAACAGAATAAATCAGTCAAGGTTTGTAAACCATTACGTAGGCACTGAGCACCAGTTCTCAAGACACACTCTTTCATTAACAAACTACTAAATGCAAATCAAATCAGTTACTACAATTTCCTAAAATTTAGAAAAGGTCACGGTACTGAACTGTATCTGTACTGTTCAGCAATAGTTTTACAAGTCAGGAGAAAAAGCAGGGTGCTATGGGCTTTGAAGCACAAAAAAAATCTGGCCCAAGAGTCCTTCAAGCATGTCTGAAATGTCATAGCTTCTTAAAAGACTGCCAAAGTGAAAGAGTCCTCTGTTAACGAAGGCAGAGGTAAAGAGAAATGGGGGAGAAAGGTTGGAGGGGATGGTGGGAGATGAAAGGAGAAAGGAGAAGGGAGATTGATAGCATGGCTAGATGTTCAGACGAAGCCAGGCAGGCCAGAGGGGGCAGAGGAAACCCAAACAAAAAGCTGCTTTGCTGGAGCTGGCAAATATTTATCAAATTTCCAGCACCAGAGAATTTAATAAAGTCCCAAGCTCAGAAACCTCTGATCCAAATTATGTGGAACTCTTGTGGAACTTTTGTGCGTGCCAAACTATGCTTATTTCCAGACAATACAACTGCTTGTAAAAGACCTGCAGGCAGACCGAAGGCCAAAATCTGGATGATGTATTAAAAACAGGACTGATAACTTGGATCCCCTTGTAATATAATGATATAGTAATTTAAGAATATCATAAAGCTGGCAGATGGTCTTAGTGTTGACAAAAATAACTGACACGCTAAAGTTGCCAGTGATCACAAACAGGTGATTACAGTAAGCAGAGCATGCAGCTCCTCAGACACTGATCTGAGATCAGCTGTAATAAGTAGCTTTTAAGTGGTTAGAGCTGCACTGCTGCTCTGAGACCAGTTTTAAAAGCCCGGCTGTGCTTGGCACAGCCCACTCAACTCTCCCTGAGCCAAAGTTCCTCAATGAAAGGGCCAGCTGCACCCTGGGAACATACAGTCCACCTGTTGCCCCTGGTTACAGAGTGAGAGAGGGAGCAATAGATGATTAACACTGGCAGTAAAGTGATATTTGGGTCAAAAATGTAATTTGCAGAGTTTTGCCCTTACATCAAACGCAGTTCCTTACACAAGACTCCTTGGTGTTGCCCTGGAGCTATAAAGCTAATGTGGCCATGCCTATATCTCAAACTGGTTCCACTTTGAGTAATTTCAAACATATGCGCTGAAATACTCACTGCCACTGAATGACATCTATGAAAATGATTAAAATTACAGAATATATTTATCCATCAAGATGGCTGTTACAGGCTGCTTCAACTGCTTCTAGAAAAGGAACAGACCTTTGTGTCAAAGCTTCAGTGCAAAGCCAGGCAAAAAAAAATGTGTGCAGCTTTCTACTAAACAATATTTAATAGAAAGCCACATACAATAGATGATCAAAATTAGTTTATCATGCAGTCCACATTTTCCCCTTGTGTTGCTTTCATCAAAAGGAAACAGCTTTTTAATTTCCATTTCTTGTTTTCAATAAGATTCTAAATAATTCCACTAGACAATTTTGTTTTCGCCTGACGCACAGCATCAACCCTTAGTGTGTCAAATAGTGTTTTTTCTGTATTTTTTTTTTTTTTGTGCTTTCATTGATTGGCTCCTTTTTGATTGGTTTTTGTGCTTTTACTATAATAGAATATATAGTAAAATGGTTTCCTTTTGTCTGCTTTTATTGTGATTACTGCTATTTCATACCGTGTTGAGTTGTAGTCTACTGACAAAGCTAATACAGTTCAGTTCAGCTTGTAAAAAAACCTTCATTTCATCCACAATTGTTTTAAATTATTTCATTATTTATACAATTTCAATAATTATTTCATTTTCTATATTTCACAAACAGTGCCCGTTAGCAGAAAGAGAACACTTGCATTTCTTCTTTTCCTTCTACAGCAGGTATTGAGGCATTTTTGACGATGCTTACGTCCAAAATAGACTAGGTACCTATTTTTTATCAGAGCAGAGAGGGGAGCGACTTCTGTGATTCTTCTGAAATGTACGCCAGTGATTCTGGTGGAATCAGAAGCATCGTCTAGAGCAGGGGTCACCAACATGTTGCCCCCAACATGTTGCCCCCAACATGTTGCCCCCAACATGGTGCCCCCAACATGGTGCCCCCAACATGGTGCCCCCAACATGGTGCCCCCAAGGACCATGAGTAGCCCACGGACCTGTTCTAAAAAGAGCACAACTCATCAGTGAGCAGCATCTAACATTTAATTTTATCCTGTTGCTATTCTTCATTAATCACTTTTGCATTTACACAGATTTGAAAATAATGATATCTTAAAAAAACAAAACAAAAAAAAACGTTTAAAACGTTTATTTTACATGAAGTTTAGATAAGTTTAGGCAAACTCTGTTCTAGTGTATCAAACTGGTAGCCCTTCGTATGGCTCAGTACTTGTGAAGTAGCTCTCAGTTTCAAAAAGGTTGGTGACCCCTGGTCTAGAGTATGATCTACTCCCTTAACTGCTTCACAGCCATAACATCACTCCGCGATCTGGACACCTCGTGGCAGACCTACTGACCCCTTATTTTTGGTTCAATTTTGCTCTTTTCTTCAATTTTGTCTAAAACCTAAGATTACAAAAAATCATTTTAAATCATCATTTCAGTGTGTGCCTTGTATGACATAATGTTCCTAGGCCTTTTGTCCCTCTTGTGTTCAGCATGGTGAAAGTCAAAAAGTGAGGGCTGACCAAAGAGGATTCAGCAGACATTGCTTATTCTCTCTCAGGCACTCAAACCACATAAATATAAAGACATGTTTCAATATTAGCCACTGAGAGCAGAATAAGCACTTTCGAAGTTGTCTTGATAACTAACTTTTCTGTCTTTATTTAATTTTCTTTGCGCTTCAAATGCTTTGGGTTTGAGCTGGATCATATGAGGCGCTGACAGACATGAGAAGTGCCTGAAGTTGAGAGGTTGATCTTCTCCAGCTGTCAGCCTGAACATGATGATGTGTCAGTCATAGTTTCCACTTAGGGTTGTGACATGTTTGAATGTTACCTTTAAAAGCTGAATAAACATTTTAAGTGCACAGCTAAAAACAGTAGTAGGATATTCTTGAAGGCCTAATTTTGACTGTATTTGTTTAGTATAAAAACAACCAGGCCGACCACAGACACCAAACATGTTGTTGCCAATAGACTATATAGACTATATAAGGCCTTGCCTTTTGCCAGGCCACAGCTGTAAATAAGAAATCTGTTCTTAATCTGTTTTTTGCCTAATTAAATAAAGGTATAATAAAAAAAATCATAATAATATGGGGTGAGGGGAAAATGGTGCAAATTTGATTTCATGGGAAATTATTTTTTTAATGCCAATGTAGGTTCCCCACTTTCTCTCTTTTTATGTAACTCGATGAGGGGAAAAAGCGTCCAGTCGCTGTAGCAACCAAACAAACCGAGACACGTGCTTCCTCTTGCTGTCACCCCTTTTGACGAGAGGACAAATACTGGAAACTTTCTCCCTTGCTTTCCCTTACTCTTATCCACATGCACAAGTACACGTACACATGTACACAAGTCCACACACACATACTTATAAACTCTGGGAAAAGTGACACTGGGAGCCTAATTTAACTAAAACTTGATTAGGGCTGGGTGGTACAACTGTGTAAGGTATATGGTGGTATTTGAAAATGATAATATTTCACAACAAACACATTCTATCCATTTATGTTTTAAGGGGGATAAACTGATTTGTGTTGTGGGAGCTCATAGATTGATAGAGAGAGACAAAAACTCTTTATAACAGTGACACAGACAGACAAACACACAACACTGTCAATTTCAGTTGCTACTCTAAGAGTCATTTTGGCATCGCTTAGCTGGAACAGAGCTTGTACTTTTTTGCACACTAGCTAAGCTACGATTAGGTTAGCACACACCCATATACCACAGAACAGATACGATTTTAGCTTTGTCATTCCAGCACCAGTCACGTGACTGTGCTCTCTCAGATATTAGTTTTCCTGATTTACCCTTGTCAGCACTGTTCTACTGCACTGTACTGTGATGAGTGGCACTGTCTGGATCAAAACCTCACAGATCAGGTTTCAATAAACCTTTCTGTCCATCCTCTGTGCTGAGTAGAGCTGTTACCATGCTAGCTAAGCTAATGCTAACCAGCTGATCTGTCTTAGCTAGTCGCACTGTAACATTTAGTAACTGGATGGATAGACAGATTTGTATTTATAAAAGAACATTTAAATTGTTTCATTAAAACAAAAGAGAAAACAAACAAAAATTTGAGTTAGAGGGGGGCACAGAAGCTCATTCATGCCACTTTTACACTCCTACCCAACCACTCTAAAATACAATACTCGGCAGTAATGCTCTGAAAAGGTTTAAAGGTAAGAAAAAATGAGCAAGTGCAATTTGCCCAATCCAATAGTTGACACACAGAGGTGTGTGCTAGATGTGCCCATGGAGAACAGCTTTAACTTTAAAGCTCCTTCTGAAACCCCTGCAAACAACTCCGATCTAGAGCACTATGTGGTATAAATACTACAGACTGCATAATCTGTAGCCTCTCCGGTCAGGGGTGACCTGGATCTGTGTGTAGACTAAATATGTATAATCTGTAGACCTGTTAAAATTATTACATGATAGGCCAGTCTCAATTATTTAAACTAACTGCAGTTTCCACAGCTGTTACAGTTCCGACTGAGTGCTATGATCTGTTTACAGAACAGCAGTAAGCAAATGAATGGCTGTAGGAGATGCTGGATAAAATTAAATAGATTAATTGTATGCATGTTATTCACTTGTGAAATGTCAACATTAAAAGAGATCACAAACATTAATCAGGCAGTCGGTATACTTGGTTGAAAAAAGTGACATGACAATCAGAAATGAAAAACTCAAGAAAGACACTAACAGCAGCAGAACTACATAAACTACTGCAACAAGTGTCAGTTGTCAACAATTGCTGAGATAAAATGACATCAAAATGACAACAGCAGGCTTTATAATTCTTTTGAAATGTTTAGGTGGGTTTATGTCACTTGTCATAAAAGTCTTATGAAGATGTAATGCGGCCTTATGGATACTGGCTTTTAGCAAAGTGTTACCAAATTATCAAGTGTATCGCTCAACTGTACAAATAACTAACGTTCTACAGACAACTCACCGTGGCCTGATAATCATTTACATTTCTAGGTTCAGGTGAGTAAGTGTCAGTGACTGTGTAAAAACTGTCTAGTCAGATCATGTGTGATAGAGAAAACAGCAGCAAATGTTGAGGACTTACAAGTCATAGTGTTGGTTCCATTTGGGGTCGAGCGTGTTTCTGACAGTGTCTGTGGAGTGGCACTGTCCTGAGCCGTCCACTACCACCTTAGCAAAGGGGTCAGGCAGGCCTACAATGGGATTAGAATTCAGTATTAGAAACAAACACACACACAGACACACACACAGACACACACACAAAATGGGGTGGGCAATATGGTAAAAATAAAAAAGCTTTTTATCAAAAATATTTTCGGAAAAAAGTGCACCAGCAAAAGTTCAACTAATGTCAACTATTAGTACTAGGTCAAAACAACAGAAAACAACAAAAAAATAAACAATGTGATGCAATTCTGTAACAAATCAAGCCTAAAATAACACCTACACTGTGAAACGATACGCTGTTTACGTTATATTTACAACTTGCCTAAAGGTCTGCAATCTTAAACAGGGTTTATACTAACCCAAACAAAATTGTGTCAATGTATTTATTATTTTAATACTTAAAGTATCAAGTGATCTGACATAGCATTAAAACATAAAACCTAATTTTGTTTAGGTCTTCCTCATACCACCAAAACATCTCTGAACCATCAAGACATGGACTCCACAAGTTCTCTGAAGGTGTGCTGTGGTATCTGAACCAAGACATTAACAGAAGACCCAATTCCTGTTCATCCCTGAATAATGTTTGAAGTGGGAGGGTGCATCACCCTGCTGAACAAGGCCACTGTCATTAGGGAATATGGTTGCTACGAAGCGCCCAAGGCTTCCCGGCAGAACACTGCACAGAGCATCATACTGCCTCTGCCGGCACCCCCCCTCCCCAACATATAACATCCTGGTGCCATTTTTTAATCCAGGTAAGCGAAACATACTTGATGTAAAAGAAAAAGTAATTCAGCAAACTAGACCACCCTCTTCCATTGCTCCATGGTCCAGTTCTGATGCCCACATGCCCCATGTAGGCAATTTCAGTGGTGGACAGGCGTCAGCATGAACCACGTCTGGTATGTACTGACCACTGCATACCAGGAACACCCCACAAGACCTACTGTTTGGGAGATGTTTTGACCTGGTCTCCTAGTCATCCCAATCTGGCTATTGTGAAAGAACAATTTGCTCATCAACTTCACAAACTGACTGTTTACTTGTGGCCTAATATATTCAACCCCTTGCCGGGTACCACAGTAATGTGACAATCAGTGTTTTCACTTTTCCTGACAGTTTTAATACTGTGGCTGAACAGTTTATATTTATTTACTGGTGAAAAAAAAGTCACGTCATATGTTACAAAACAGAAGCTATCGAAACACTTGTGCTTTAGATTTTCAAATAACTCTTCTGAGCACAGGCATGTATGTAAGTAAACAAAGGCAAGGATGTGTGTCTTCTGCATATTAAAACTATTTAAGAAGAATGTGAAAGCAGGCACAAATAGATAATTGATTAAGTAATTGATTATTTGGTAAAATAGATCATTTTTTTCCACTAATGTTAAGATTAATAAAATAAAACACAATGTGCTAACATTCAATCTATAAGTTGCTTATTACTATGTGGTTAGTATACACGTTGCTATTACCAGACGTCTACAATAGGCTGAAATCTGTATTTTTAAGATTCATTTTTTTTTTTTTTTTACAAGTACTAATGATACTCATGATAACAGTAATGTGGTCACGTAATGCATCATGATAGTGGTGTCATACTGTCATATTGCCCACCCATAACACACACAGACACTTTCTGTAAAATAGCAGCAGACATAGCTATTACTACACAGGTAAGCAGCAACTGGCATATCGGTGACTGACCGTAACAACCCGTTACTTCTGGACATCCACAACCCCCCCTAGGTTCGGCAGTCGTGCAGAGTACGTAGACATGCAATCTGCAGTCTACGAGGCCACAAACTGCTGTTTTTCTCCTCTTCCCTTTTTCTTACTTTTCTTCCCAACAGTCTCTCTCTCTCTTTTTCTCCCCCTCTCTGGTTATCTGATCACCCTTGTCGTCAGCCTCAGAAATACAGTGTTGTGTGTTAGAGCGAGAGACAGAGAAAGAGACTAGAAAGAGAGACCAGGCAGAGACAGATTATAGTTGTGCGATTGTGCGTCTGTGTGTGTGTGTGTGTGCAGGCCTTGCAGTCAGGGGTGCTTTATCTCCTCAAACTGACCCACATTTCTGGCGTCTCGTGGGGGAAGAATACTTATCTCACTCTGTGCACTTCAAACAGACGGGACGACTCAAACACTGAGCTGATTTACATAGAGCTACAGAAATAGTGCACTCTCTCCCTCTCTCTCCCCTTGTCACTAGTGCTCTGGGTTACTTACGAAAGAAGTCTTTCTTCGCCAAATTCTTCGCACACAGCACTGCAAGGAAAACAGAAGGAAAAAAAAAGGCATTTAATTTCACTGGCAGCCAAAATGTCAGACAAGGTTTTACAGCACATATAAAACAGATCAAAACAACAATCATTATTAATAAGAATTCTGAATAAAGCTCCATGCAGACTCGGGTGCTCGGGTCAATGTCCGTCTTTACTACAGGTTTAGTAATTAAGGCAAAGAGACAGAGGGACAGGTTTCTAATCTGCCTGTCAGTAGGCTGTATTTTTAGGATCATGGTGCTGAAATGGGTCATGAGATGGGCTGAGATTCATGCTCAGACTTTTACTAAGCTAGACACGCCTGGATCAAGCAGACGGCTTTAAAAATGCATCGTGAGCTGTGGAGAGCCAGTGGATCTGCAGCCTGCAGCTGGCCTACATTCGGTTCCATCAGGGCTTTAAGAACTTTACTACTGAAGGACTCCGAAAACTGATGTCACTTCTAGGTTTGTGCCCTCACAATGCTGGTATTAACCATACTTAGAAAATTAAAACAATTCAAATAAATATTATAAAGGAACAAAATCAAAGGTTTTTTTGTTGTGTTCACGACAAATTCCAGTTGCTTCAATGGGTGTTTTGAATAAAACTGAAGACATAAACTAAATTCTGGCCAAAAATGTGTAGGCCAATCATTAACTTTATCTACAGTAAGTATCTGACTAAAATTATACACTGTCCAGAGAGCTTTGTTGCTGTGAACTTGGGTTCAATCATTAACTATTCTGGGATGAGTTTCCCCAAAGCTTTTTTAAATGATACACACTGCACACTACGTACTCTACTAGTTGAGATAATCGAAACACTAAACTGCTTTCGGGTAACGCAGTCCAGAAAATCCTCATGTAGGATTACAAGTAATCAAAACCAAAATATTGTTTCTTTCAGGTAGAAAATTCCCCTAATGTTTATAATGTAATATGACCATAATATAATGCAACATTTCCTGGAATAAGCCATTTTTTTCCATATGTGGCAGTTTAACCTTCTTGCCATGCTATCATAAGCAGAATGAATGGGTAGCTGGCAGAGAAAGACTGTTCAATATTACTGTTTTGGGAACACCTCAGAGCTCTTTAATGCACTTGTGCATTGAGTTTAAAAGGGTTTGTATCCTTCCTCTATGCCAGAACATACTCTGTCCAGTCTCTGTGGCAGACTAAGGATATGAGGTTAAGGGCTCTTCATTCGAGTACCCTTAATGAGCGCCAAACACTCATTACTGAGCCCTACAGGGTTAAAGACTCCACATGCTCACCATGAGAGCGCACCTTGCGGACACGGAAGCATTTGCCAACCACTTCAGGGGAACAGGCAGCCGAGAAGAAAAGTAAAGGGGGAAAATGGTATTCAGATGCACAGAAAGAAGAATACAGGCCGAGCGAAAAAGGGGAATGCCTGAAGGTGATATGAGGAGGGAGCAGACGAAGGCTGTCAGAAAGGCTGCCTTTGAGGAATTTAACCTAAACAAAAAAAGCAAAATACCAGCTTCAAGAAAACAGAGACAGTGAAAAATAACAGCCTGGAATGTGTGCGTGTGTGTGTGTGTGTGTGTGCGCGCGCGCGCGCGCGCGCCCACGGGTGAGGGCCTTTCAACAACACTCGGGTGCAGGCGAGTAGCAGACTTTACTTAAATTAATCCAAACATACAGAGGTATGCTCATATGCAGAAAACTCATACTCCCTCCATCAAAAGTATTCAGACCCCTTTTAAAGAGTACGTTTAGCTACTAGAATGTGCACCCATTGCTGACACAGGTGTTCAACTGAACACGCACAGCTCATACAATCTAAATAGAAAAGCACTACTTATGGAGTTGGACCTTCTGGAGCAGTTTCACATGAGCCTAAGGTCACCATGCCTAATGTCAAGCATTGGCTAAAGGGGTATAAAGCCCCCCAGCACCAACATTTGGAGCAGAGGAACTACACATTCTGGAGTGCTGTAGCTCCATTCAATACCTTTACGAGATGGAGCAGCATTTGTGATGAACTAATTGTGAGCATTGCCTGTCCTCATTAATGCACCTGCAGCTTAATGCAATTAACAGCAATGTTCTGACGTGATCATAATATACTATAAATCTCATACAAAATCCTTTAAAATATTCTTTACTATGCAGATCTTCCATTGCACTCTAGCAGCTTCTAGTTTTCAGGTGGTCGCTGGTATTTCCACCTCCAGCTAATGCAGTAGGACAACATAATGTTCATGAGGAAGCAAAATCCATACCTTAGTCTGATGTCATACAAGTATTCCCTCCTGTACCAGCATACCTTCAGTCCTGCTATCTACTGAAGGACCAAAAAGGTGTACAATACATACTGTGTGAATGAATTCACAGACAAATTCAACAAAACCAATAGGCTAGACTCCTACCTCACACAGAACACAAAAACAGCAAACATAAACAAACAACCGACCCTCATGCACTCAAGTGGAACCGAAAATGCAGTCTCATTCTGAGCACCTGAGCTAGCTGATTCTCCACCTACACCAACACACCATAGCTATCTAGTAGGTGCAGCATGGAGCAATGAAAGGCACTTTAAGATGGTGTTGGGAACACACATCAAGATCTTTTGGAGAAAGAAAGCAAAAAAGGAAGTGAGGGAGGTAGAGATGATGTATGAAAGAGCATACATGCTCGCTTCACAGACCAGAAAGAATGTGTCTCCATAAACATCTCTGGGAATGTGTAACGTTCCAGCGAAACCCACCTCATCACTCAAACATTTGGAATGCATCTCTCTCTCGCTTTGCAAATGTCAATCACGCCACACAGACTCGGACATGCCCCGAGTGGGTCTTCAGCACCCTAGTTTATACTTTGCATCTTACATTAATTATTCACAAGCTGTGTGCTTTGAGGGAGAACAGGTGAGCAAGCCTTTGGCACTCTCACAGAATCCTCCATCTTTAAACCCATGTTTTGCTCAAGAGAAAGCACCACACAGCCCTTGATGGTGAAATAAACTGGGTCACTGAAGACAGTATCAAAGTGTTGGTGTACTGGATCCAGCAAAAATCCTTTGAAGCTCCTGTTCTAGGCTGACTTCAAATGAGTCTCACTATTTAACAGAAAGGATCTGGAATAAGGGAAGAATTTTTCAACTGCAGAATAGAGGAAGTGTTTCCACTGTGCAGTGGAGTCTCAAGTAGATGAGTCTAGACTACATGAAGGAACTCTAAAAGGAGGATTTGGAGAAGTTTAACCCATCATCACTAAAATGCTGCGTGGCGGTAAACAAGCCGCTAGATTCTGTTAATTTGGAGAGATGGAGAGAATTTGGTTTGTCAAGCACAGGGCGGGTGGTGTAGGAGATTGGGGAATAGTCTGGCGAGAAATTTTATGTTGCTCCAAGATGCTGATAAAAATAAAGTAAAAAAGAGTAATACTTGAGATAAAAAAAAATGAAAACCACAAAAAAACCCATTACGATGACCAAAAAACCAAAAACAAAGTAATAATGGAACACTGACCATGCTATGGGAACAAATGACCATGCTATGGGAACATAATAAAGACACTAGTTTCTATGTTTGTTTCCATTTTTAGTACTCTTCCTGACACATTTTACAGGTGAAAGCTTATATCAATTTATTATTAAATTGGTTCCAGTCAGTGGAGTACATTAAATGAAAATTCATTATGTCTATTTTCAAACTGTTTCGCTATAGGCACCCACATAATGCTAAACAAAAAATTAAAAATTGAGGTAATTGTTTCAGTTCAGATTCCGTCTGTTAAACCCTGAGAATTTCACTGAAGGAGCTCAGGCATTCCTTTACAAACAACAGAGCTGAGAGATGGAAATAAACACAAATAGCAGCTTTTCTAATCTCTAAATCTAAAAAATTAGTACAAACCATTGAAACAACCCAGCCATGAAAATTTGCGCACTCCCAATTGAATTTACAAAACTACAATGGCAATGAACCTGAACTATGTTACTGAACTATAAAACTCACTACAGCTTTTCTGCTAAATAGATCAAGAAATCCAGTCAGACTCGCACGTCTTCATAACTGAATATTAACATGCATCATAAGATAATATTTCTCTTGGCATTTTTGTAAAAAACAGATGTACACACATGTACAAATATCTAAAATTTGAATCTTTTCATTTAAAAAAGAAATGATAAAATAAGCAAACACTAAATACGAACTGTAAAAAGTAGTGTTTTTTGAGAATGATTATTCGGACACTCATTCACTAACCCCCACGGTTTTACGGGCCAATTCTACTAGACAGCAATGATAGCACTACTGTCTGATCCCTTCTTTTAATACTCAACCACATTCATAAATGAAAAAAAAAATAAAATAAAATGTCTCTCTGTTACCAGTAGTCTAATTAACAAATGCTTTGTGTTTGTCTATGTATTTTGTTTAAATAAAAAATCCTCTGCAAGAGTCTCATGTCAGCAGTTCTACATGAGCTCAGTCTGTTGTGGTGTTTCTCATGTTACAGGCTGAAAACCCCAAAGCATTTGTCTCCCAGTCTGTCACTTCCTTTGCTGTAAGACTAAGTGCAATATTCTCACTAATACGTCAGCCAATGCACTAAGCCCATCTGACATTTCCATATGTACTGGGACTGTGGGTGGGCTTGCTCATTGGCTGTTCTCTGCGTCTTTTCTGACTGGTTGCAATCAAGAAGGCCCATTCACTCCCTTTACCACAGTCCATAAACAGAAGATGCTTTACTATAATTATATTAGCTTGCTCATAATAGTTCCCAATTCAAACCTCAACAAAGTTTTCAGAAATGCACATTTCAACTTGATAGATTGGCCAGTGTCCTGTCATGTTTAAAAATGTACAGGATTTTGGTTTTCGGTTTCTTTCCTCATTGTTCTGAAGGCCTGAATTAAGACCTTGATGCTGAATGAAGCCAATTTCGAGTGAATGTTAATGAATGCATGTGTGAGTGTAGGTGAACAGTTTGACGCCAGGAGGGGAAGCAGTCAGGGGCGAGAGCCAGTCGCTCTGTGAGCTCCCCCCCCGCCAGACAATCGCGGACCGCTGCCATGATACGGACCTGGAACTGGACAGGGCTTTGTGTGTGTGAAAATTCAATTGAGTGAGAACTGTATGTGTTAAAAATGGCATCCAACGACTAGAGCTTTTTCCATTAATTGACATCAAAAATACTCTGCAGAGTCTGTTCTCTAGGAAATGCCTAACCCACCAAACTGGCATGAGTGATCTTATTTAAAAGAGGAAAAAGGCCATTTCAAAAGGACGCTTGGTATTTCCGTCCAATGAATCAAATAGCCGCCCAGGCGCAACTCAAATCGTAACGACCTGATAGAATGGTGCCGTCAGTCTGGTGCTTTCCCACTGGTATGTGGTGACAGGCAAGATTTCTGCCCTGCTCCATTTCCCAGTAAAACTACGGCTGGTGTTGGGAGTGCCCGCCTATCCTGAGCGTTGCTGCTTCCCAAGGGCTTTCTCTTGTTGTCTCATCACTGTGAAAAGAAGTGAGAGTGGGCTGGAGGGAGGTGTGAAGCCACAAGGAGAGAGAAGATTGTATGTGGAAGAGTACAGAAACTAACTAAGAATGGAAAGTAAGAAACAGTTCTGAAAATAAAGTGAGAAAAAAAAGCAGAGTATTTAAGCAGTGCCTTGTACTTCATGTCTGTGAATCTCCAGTCAGTGGCTTGTTTTGGAGACGGAATTGTTTCTCAAGGGCACCATCTTCACTCCAGATGAGGGTTCTCAATGCAAAGGTGCATTCATTTTCACTTACAAATACTTTCCCACTGTGTTCTCTCACTGCAGCTTCTATGCAAGCGAAGTTCTTAATAACGAAGTTCTTAATAAGGAAGTACTCTTAATGAAGTTTACATGTATACAAAAATGTCAATATAATATTATTAAAATATGTGGGCAGTTTAAAAGTTTAACAAAGAATAATAATAATAATAATAATAATAATATAGTTTAAAAAGCAATAATATAGTTTAAACTTTCTTGAATCTCATGTCCAAGGACATGTAGTCTAAAACTTAGTGGATAATACTCCACTAAACCAGGCATCGAAAAACCTAAAACAATGAAAACACAGAGTGATTGAGATAACTCCTAATGTTAAGATGATCTTATTGTGCAAAACTTATTTTAGGTGTAGTATTATCTTGAGTATCTTATATCTGAGACTATGTACATAATTTTTCACCTTTTCACAAACATCGAAAAGAAAGAAAGAAAAACAAAACCAAAACAAAAAAACTGTGTGAAATACCACACACAGAACACATAAGCGACAACGTGCTGACACCTGTCAGTGGAAAACCTTTCACCACTGCTTTAATAACTATTAAATTCTTCTGTCAAGACCAAGAGTTCAGCATTGGCTGCTGCTGGACCACAATAAACTGACCAGAAAATGAAACACCCACAGCTCAACTCCACTACTGTACATAGCCCACAGAGTTCCTGTTAAAAGATAACACTACAAAATATATATCATAGGACAGAACATAACTGAAAGACATAAGAATTAATATACATACTAAAAACAGCCACCTTTCTAGTTCCCCACTTGCTAAATTAGTGTTGCCTTCCTCATCCTATCACTGGTCCTGGGTCATTCTTTGTGACCCTCCATGTCCTAGAAAATGGCACGGCAATGTTTCAGTCTTTGTTCATCTCAGCCATTGGAAAGACGGGCTTATGAATGATGGAGTTTATAGGAAAGAGCTGGTGACAAACCGTTTCTGAGAAACCAAAAACAGCAGCCTAAACCTGAAATGTGACACTGAAAAACTAATATGTTATTCGTCATGATGGGAGAAGTTGATCATGACTCCATACTGAACAACAGTTTGCATGCTTGCTACAAACACAAGTAGGCCCACACTCAGTCTCTCAGTCCTATAGGACCAGCGATGGAAGAATGGATGCAACACTAATTTAGAAAGTGAAGATGAAATAGGCAGAACGTTGCATCATCTAGGACATGCCAGGGCAAAGAAATGGATGGCTCATTTTTAAATGACCTGAACTTGACATACAATTTTGACAGCTATACAGAACTACTGTACAGTTAGAAAAATGTGCTATACAGTAGTTTTGAACATACCTCTGTTTTCACAAATGTGTGTGAAATGTGAGTTTAAAATATCCAAACAACATAACGTCAACATGACATAAGCGTTTGAGCTTAATTACAGTTTTATGAATCATTATATGCAATTGTTTATTATTATCACTCAATCTTCCAAATCTGAGAAAGGAAGTGATCGTGCTTCCATTTTTGCATAAGTAAAATGGAAAATATGTGTTTTGTGTTGCCTTGCACAAAAGCTCTCTTCACTACATAATAAATCCCAAGGCTCCATTTTTCAATAACCTTCTTTCCTACAAATGTCCTGAAACACTGACTGTAACCTAGCACATCTCGAAAAGTCAGAAGTGCACAGTTGTCATAGCAACGGCAGGATTAAGACGCAGCTGGGGAAGAAGAGAGAGGCCTCTGTGCATATCTGCATGTTTCTCATTCAGCGCGTGATCCCGCCTGCCACGCCAAGGCTGCAGAAGCAGACTGACAGGACGTACTCAATTCAATCAAGCTGTAAGAAAATTAATAGGATGAAAGAAAAGACAGTGATGTCATTACGGATGATGGCGGTTAAACGGCATGAGCTTCACTATTTTGGAGTGAAGCTCATGCTTCACTGTTTGGATTTTTTTCATCTCCATAACTGTTATTGCAATACACAGTCATAAGAATATAAGTGAGCTATACAGCAAACACACAGTAACTCTTCATTAAAAGCCACAAATCTGTGGCAATGTCAGTTTTATGACTTAAACTTTGTTAAACTCAAACTTTGTTAAACTTAATAAGAAGACTAAGTTTATTCTTCAGAAACTTTGGTCTTGGGGGTGAGTGATAGTGCAAAAGACAGTAGCTGCATAACTTATCTGATGGTTTTATTTTCAACTACTTGAATATTTAAAATTAATAACCCATCTCTAAACAAATACGATCTATAATAATCACAGGATTTGCTCAAACAAAAAAAACCAAATTAAACAAAATGGGACATGTAACAGCAACCCCAGGTGGCCTAACAGGTTGTAAGCGTATAACTATGTGGTAGTAGAGAATGGACACTATTAATTACAATATCAGAAGTAATTACATTTGTTTTAACACCAAACTTTGCCTATGAGCACCATCAATCAACAACTCAGTCCAGCACATTTATGTCATACACTATACTATTACATGCCGCCAGTCTCTAGTGTCAGTAAACTGATTATGGTCATTGTTTTTCTACATTAAAATTTTGGCCAAAAAAAATAAAAATTTGAGCAAATATTTAATTGTGAATCAAATCTGATCATGGGTTGAGTTCACAGTTACAGTAGCTAGATAGTAAATACTATATTTGAATAATTAGAATTATGATGCTTTTATTTTTAAAAAACGTGTTTGGTAAAAGATTGAATCTGTGTAGTCAATTAGCCAAGACATGTTTTAGTGACCAAATTTTTTGCATAGTAGTTTAGCACCTAAGCTACAAAGCTAACGTTGTTAACAATGAATATGTCTACGAACACCTGTCACAATCCAACTTAGGCTGCATCCAGCTCTTCATTTAGGTGGTGCAGACTTGTCAATGTAGTTTTAGACACAGTGACAAAACTTTGCACAGATACTGTGGGCAGACATTTCAGACAACAGGTTCTACATTTACAGTTTATGGTTCACAGATAACAGTTTACAACTTTTTTTAATTCAAGCCTTTGCGATGTCTAAATCTGCTGTCTACACCGATTAACTTTTGTTCATGCTTATGACTCACAGCAAGTGAAGTGAATGTGAAAAAGTGAAAGTGACCATTCTGTCATACGTGAACACACCACAGCACACAGTGTGAACAGCACAAAATTCTTCCTCTG
>JBBJLS010000028.1:13726596-13739823 GCA_037577275.1 Bryconaethiops microstoma | reverse complement strand
TATACATACACACACACACACACATACATATACACACACACGCATATATACCTTCTTGTGGTGTCTTGACATCCAATCCCAAATGGAATCAAAGGCTGCGATTTATTTAAGAATTTTATATTGTTCTTGTCTCTGTGCAACTAACATTTACCTTGAGGATCAATAAAGTTCTCTGATTTTCAAACACTCACACAAGTAACATCCATCAAAAAGATGTGAAGTACCTGTGAATGTACTAGATACAGTCTGTGAGCAAGGAAAGGACTCTCTGGTACGTAACTTTAATTCATACATTAGGTTTTCCTAGTGAAATGAGATGCACCATATTCAGGGCTGTGAGTCAAGCAAACTGCCAAAGAAATGAAGCCACATTCTTCAGTGTGGGAAAGAGGACGCTGCTCTTTCCATTTATTTAGGTTTCATATACATCAATATTTCTTCAGCTGTAATACAAAAAAAGGAAAGAAAGAAAAAGACATACAAACAGAATGCCATCTAGCTCCTCTTGGTTTTAGCTGTTTCAGTCACTTCTTACTGCATTAATATGGTACACTGCTCTTTTAGGCATCCTGCACTGGCCCTTCCCCAACAGCTGTGACACACACAGTTGCATCCAGCGTCTGTTCTTGAACATTTGTATTCTTCTTGCACAACATGTGAAAAGATGTTATTGTCATGAAAAAGATAGACCTGAATTATGCAAACATGATTTGAAAAAAAGGGGGAGGGGGGGGGTCCAAAGGGCATCCCATTAAAAAAAATTGCTTTGAGGTAACAATCGTTACGAAATGCTCAATGCGATTCCTCCACAGTCAGAGAAGGGCAGGCCTAAGAGAAAGTCCTCTGAGCGCTGCGATGCTGGTTGACAGGGGAAGAACCACCAGTTGGAGGAGAAAGAGACAACGGAGAAAACATGGGTCTTCCGGGGAGATGCCTGGGTCCGTCACGTGAGTCGACTGTTTAAAGCCCCCCCTCCCTGCTAAACACCCCCCCACCTCCCCACCAAAAATCCTTTTGGACGTGTGTTAGCACTGAATGTTGTTGTATTCTATGAGGCTGAAGACTGTAGTTTGTTGTTATGAGACCTACAGAATACAAAAGAGAGCAAACTGAAGTGAAGTTAAGAGCCCTTTGATGTTTTTTTTATTGAACAACAGTGACAAGTACACGAGACAAACAAAATGAAAAAATGAAAGATAGAAAACAGACGCGCACGCACACACAATGCCGGAAGGGTGCTCTAGGAATGAGAGGGGGCATGGCAGCCATGATAGCATAATCTGCAGGGAATGCCTTTCAGTTATTTACTGATGCTGGAATTGGCCATTTTTTGCAGTTGAGAGACTGGTTTTGTCAAAAAAAAACAAAAACAAAAACAACCTATCCATGCTTTAACAACGTTTCTTTCATAGCACCGGTTGAACAAGCTTCACTGGCAAAAATCCCATTCAGCATAATGAGAATCTGTAAGACACAATGTTACTCTGGTCAAAACACATTTTTAACATCATTCATTTCAAATGATGCTACCAAATGGTCATATTGGTAGCACAGATTGGGTGTATTTCTTTTAATATAAGCATGGTGGCAAATTTGTCTTTTCCAACCTGACTGCTGTTGATTGGCTACTACAACATGGTCTAGCTCAGCACCACAACATATAAACTGAAAAGTCAAAGCTATGTAACAAGTCATTAGGTCAAATAAGATTCTGCCAATGTTATGTAAAGCTTGGCCAACCTGGCAACAGGTGGAGAGACCATGGATAGGTCCATTTTTGTTCTACTCACAAAACTAAAAGGAAAAATCCCACTAGTACAGTGACAGAACTTCAAGACTGGACAAAGTATTAAAGTCTTCAATTATGAAAATCACCATAGTCAATGTATAAAACCCTTCACAAAAGGATTTAAAACCATATTCAACATTTTACCATATTTCTCTAGTTATTACCGTTAGACTGGTCTGAACGTTGAGTAGTGAGAGTTATGTTAAAACTAGCTTCAACTATATGCGCATGTTACATGTTCTAAATGGACATCTTAACAAAAAAAAAAAACAACAAAAAAAAAAAAATGGTAAGAGTGGCTAAGAGCCCAATGACACTTAATTCAATATATATATATTACAGTAAAATATACACAACACTGTATTAGTGCCAAGGTAAACAAAACTGGGCAAGGGACACAGAAGTCACTGTTGGGCTAATACAAATAAAATATCTTTAGACTATCAAGTAACATTAAAAACAGACTTTGAAAAATGGAAAAAAAAAAAAAAAATCAATATATGAGACATGTCCCTTGATTACTTTGTATCTGTTAACCACATGGCTGCCATACTGTGATTGTCAGTGAAGGCCTGTCTGGATTTTTGGCTTTTAAAGTGTTTTCTCTCCTGATGTCTTCAGGAGCAGAATTATTTAACTGACTTAAATGTAAAATCGTGTGGAGTTTCAGCTCTTCATGAAACAGCGAGTTCCATGAGTCTATAAAAGAGAAACTCCACCCCTCCAGCAAAGATTCCAGCTATACGTCAGACTCATGACATCACAATCTGCAAGAGAAGAACGGGTGGAGTAAATGACATGCATGAAGCACAAACCAAACTGACGTGGATGAATAAGCATGCGGGAGTGAGACGGTTCTTACAAAGCTAAACACGCTGCACTACATGGAAGCAGATACAATAACATGCCAGCCTGCGGATGCAAATGAAGTTAGTTACCAGCCTTGAGAAAGGCCACAGAACAGGGCCCATATTCCCAAATCTAAAATGGACACAATTTTCCATTTATTCCAGATGGAGGGAATCAACCAAAACATGTCTGGTGTCTGAAATGTGCTTGCGGTTTTGCACTGGTGTTATGAGGCTGACAAAGCAAATAAGAAATGAAAGTTTATATGGAACCAGTTAGCATTGTGCACTGATTTCTACTTCATCTCATACTTGCCTCAAATCATGTCAACCTACTTATGTGATTGTTATAAAAAGTGGCAGAAAGTGTTTTCTCACTGTTCTCTATACCTCACACAGGAATGGTCTGAAGCATGTGGTACAGTGGCGAGGATTCAAGTCACAATTTGTACACAAATTTCATAAGCGGAGACTAAACAAAAAGAGAAAGAATTAACAAGTGACTCTTGATTCACTTTGATCTGAACACTAATGACTTGGGCCTTGAGCCCTATGGCTCAAAAAGACTCAAAACTCAGTGTGGAAATGTAGATGTGAAAACAGATGCAGGTGAATAACCATTAATTGTAACCTTCATCTTAAATACTTATTTTTTACTACTACTGTTAATTTCAACAGTCACGCTGTTTGCTCTTTATATCATGTGTAGTACCACTGTTTGTTTATAGTACCGTATCTCTCATGGCTTCATGGATTTGGTTATTTTGGAGTGCTAATTAAAAAAATAAAAATAATAAAAAGATAAGCCAGCATTAAATAGTTACATACCAACTTTAAGACTTGACATGAGACTTTTCTTCTTATTCATTGACTTTCCCACTTCTGGTGTGTGATGATTTAAGCATTTAGTTTGTACAACACCGATTTCTGTGGTGCCTCCCTGCTCTAGTGCAAAACTAAGACAACCATGTCTTGGCTGATCGACTGCACTTGGCGTAAGGGAAAAATATAAATCACTCAAAGAATAACACTCTACAAATCAAAGATATTTTGTGAATGTGGGCCCCTGGTCTACAAATGAAGATGAGTATCATTTTCTTTCTGAATTTCATGGATTTACATACACATTACTACACAGCACAACATAAACAAAGAATAGAGACACAACCACAAAACAAAGTAAAAATAGAAGCACCAAATGTGATGTCTTCTTTCTTCACAAATACACAAAAAAGGTCCTTTAAAACCTCAGGAGTCCATCAGGAGCCACTCTTACCTGCTTGCTTTGAAAGCTTTGAGCTTCTGTACAAAGAAGGATTCCAAGAACTCTGCGCACTGGTAAAAAGGTGAGTCACTGGGGTTGTAGTAGCGGCAGTTGTCGAAAATTTTGGTCATGTCCGCTACAAACTCTGTTAGCTTGCTGTAAAATCGTTTGTGTATCCTCTGTTCTATTGTGGACAGGTCTGCAAGAAACACAAAAATAAATTGAAAAACAAAATGATGGAATAGGCAAGAAGAGGAAAATGTTCTATAGGTAAGGCTGAATGGCTAAATAACCATAGATGGCTATACGACTGTGGGATGACTATAAAGTAGGGGTGTAATGGTACAGAAAGGTCACGTTTCGGTTCACACTATAGTTCCGATATCATGGTTCGGTACGGTTCACGATACAGAAAAGTTAAGCAACAAAAAGATGTAAAGAATGAAGCTTGGTTTGTTTTTATTTTAAATAAACAGCAGTGTATTAACCAGTAAAAACACACACTTGCTTATATTTTCATGTATGTGTAAGGCAGCAGAAGTGATACGCCAGTAGGTGGCACTATTGCACCACACTACTACCCAGGTTTATGATTTTACTTGCGCTTTTTGGTCCCTCTGTGATTACGTATTACTTCAATCACGTCTACTCCGTTGTACCATGTATTCTCCGTACGGCATCATGTACCGAACCATGGCCCATGTACCATGAGTGTTCGGTACGAATACATGTACCGTTACAGCCCTATAATAAAGCCGAAGGCTTCAATTCAAACGTATTTGCATGTATTCACATGTGTGAACTATATAAAAATCACTCTTTTTGTACATCACTTCCCAGGTGACTAGAAGTAAATGGTCATTAAGTTTCTTTAACACCAGTTATCTGTGGCTGTGACATTTGCAGCTGGAGTATGTTGCTGTTATCTCAATGTGAAGTCTAAAAAAGGGGTATTGCCAGTAAAGCAGACCAACATGAGGTATGTAGCAGTGATGCAGCCAAAAGAAAGACTATAGTGTTAAGCTTGCAGATTTTTGTAACAAAATATGACCAAAAACGAGAACATTTACCCACAGCATGGCAATTAAAACAAAAAGGTCCGCTTCTGATCTCAAAAAATTACATGACTGCAGACAGCAACAGCAGTCTAAACTCAGAAGTGTACAGAAATGTCTTAACCAGTCAGATCCAAAGTTTGAGGAAATTTGTGCTTGTGGCAAGACAATGATCAAAAACACACTTCCAAAGCAACAACAGAGTTGTTAAGGGCCACAAAGTGGATTGTTTTGACTAAACTCAGCCCCACTAAACATGCATTATGTATACTTAAAACAAGACCAAAAGCAAAGAAATCAAGAAGGAACTTCACTGTCTTCACTATAGGCCTTGCAGAACATCACCAGAAAAAATATGCAGCATCAGATGATGTCTGTGGGCTACAGGCTACAGGTGGTCACAGACTGGACAAACTGAAAATAGAACTTGTAACCAAGTACTAAACACAATAATGATGCCTCAGTTTGTTTAATGATTTTGGGGGCCTGATAAAGGGAAACTTGTGCATGTACAAAAAGGGATGCGATTCCTATGTGGGTCAAAATAGATTTCCTTAAGGTACGGGCAATATTGTGCACTTCAACTTGTTTCACAGTTGCTTGTGGACTGAGCTCTACCATCACCTGGAAATTTAAAATTACAGTTTACAGCACTATTCAGATGGGATCAGTTTCATGGGGAGGTGGGATAAATTAGTTATTACAGGTATTTCTCAGTGATTTGTCATCAATAAAAGTGCTTTTACCTACTATAAAACAAAAACCATGGACATAATCCTAGATTATGCACCAATCAGGACCAACATAAATTTTTTTTTAAAAAAGCTCTCTCAATCAAGCTGCCGAAACAGCTCTGATCCTTCAAGACAAGAACTCCACAAGAGGTCAGTGTCTCGGCGTGGTTCCGGGGTGGGGTGATGGTGTACGCGACAGGCTCCGGGGGTGGGGTATTCGTGCCAGGTAAGCGGTGAACAAATACCTGATTGTCCACAAGGTGCGGACAGGGGACATGGGTCAGCATGGATACTCTGACAAGTTTGCGGCTGCTCAACAAGCTGTGATGCACTGTGTTCTGACGCCCATCCAACAATTTGTTGCTACTGTAGCTCTTCTGCGGGATCGACCAGATGGGATAGAATTTGCTCCCTACACACATCGAGCCTTGGGGTGCCCATTACAGCATTGGTTCACCCTCCTTGGACCACTTTTGATAGTTACTAATTACTGCACGCTGGGACCATTCCATATGACCCTTTGTTTACCTAGATAATTCATGTTATTAATTTCTCCCGTCAGTGGTTTTAATGTTATGGCTGACTGATGTATTCGTTCAGTTAAACATCTGTAAATAATTCATCATATCACGGGGAAAAGGAACTTCTGCAGTTTTTCCTAAGCATGCAGGCACTAGAAGAAGCATGTGCTTGTATTCTCTGTGGCCAAAGACAAGCCCATATGTTTTGTTCTACCTCAAATGTCTTATCCTGTGCAAACTAGTCCTAAATATTACAGATCTAATGTAATAAGATGACACTATCCCATCTCTCTATGTAAAGCTAATCCCATCTAAATACTACCCAATTCAGTTAATAAACTTTGCCCTTACCCATTGGTTCTTTTATGACTCCATAGTAATCTGGAGCATCGTTGGGATCTACAGGTTCCAGGAACGGCCATGCCATCTTGTGAGCCTGATGGACAGATAAGGTCATTTACCACTGATTTGAACACCACTCACCATAATAAGCATCACTTTCATGCATAGTAAATGAAATCTATTTCATTTCTATTGACCATATCCCACATCTGACTGATGGCTTAATCACCTGTAAGGAGCGGAAGATTCGCTTCAAGCCCTCATAGTCTTTATCTGTGAGCGGCGTCAAGACCGTCATGGCCTCCTCTGTAGACTGACACTGAGGACATACGTACTCGTCGATGTGAGTGGCCTCACTCTGTAGAATGCCCACGCACCGTCCATGGTACCAGTTTTGGCAACGGTCACAGCCGATGTAGAACCTATACACAAGAGCAGAGGTATGTATCAGTCTCAAACAGCAAGAGTAATTTTGACAGAGGTTAATAAACTTAGTTTCCTGAATTCTTAGATAGTGCTTTTAGATACTCTGAATAGGTACAATTAACAAGATGCAATTTTGTTTTGTCCTAATTGGCCTTTCCAAAACTGCATGCAAATACTTATATAAGAAATATATAAGACCACAGGAAAGACAACATACTGGGACTCATCATAAGGCGTTCTGCAGATGCAGTAGAGCTCTTCTGAGCTGCCCTCCTGTGCTCTTTTACATTCTGCGCAAATGTAGTCGTCCATCTTCTTTGCTTCCTTCTCCGTGATGCCCACACATTCACCATGGAACCAGTTTGAGCAGAGATCGCAGCCAATATAAAACCTACAACCAAGGTCGGGTACAGTTATGAATGATGAGTTATACCCACAAATTAGTGTCTGTTTAGGTAATGATTATTCAGTACACACGAAGCATCATAATCTGATCACTTCAAATCACTAATGTCAAGAGATCATGTAGCATTCTTGTTTAATTCATGCCAACTGGGCTCTGCTTTCTTTGATTAGTACCAACACTGTTAGCAAAATTCAGAGAAGTAGTACCGTCTTTGAGTACAGTAATCCCCCAGTTTTACGCAGATCAGGAGTCGCGGATTCAGTCACGCGGATTTTTTCTGAGTACCGAACTCTCCAAAACACGCGGAAACCAACAATAACATGGAAACTGCAAATATTCTCGCAATGTCTTTGCTTTTTTCGTGGCAATGTTTTTAAAAAAATGCATTTTAGCTCTAAATTATTAAAAATATATAATTTACTAATAACAAATAGTAATCCAAATATAAATTCAGCTAAATTTCCAGTTATTGGCTGCTGTCCTCCTATTATCCTGTTTTTGTTTCATTCTTCTAAAAGCCCTATGCTGCCCAAACGGAAGGCCGTTCTGGACTTTTCCAGGAGAGAGAAAGAGAGTGAGTGAGTGTGAGAGAGAGAGATTTAAATTCAGCGTGGCAGAACGGCCGTTCTTGACTTTCCCAGAGAGGGAGGGGGGGAGGGAGAGGGAGGGAGAGTGTGTAAGAGAGAGAGATTTAAAGAAACAAATGACCGAATTTGAAACACTTTAATTTCATTTTAAATTCAGCTTAATACATCACCCTTAACGAAAATGTATACAGGGCGGACTGGCAATCTGTCCGTTCTGCCGCGCTGAATTTAAATCTCTGTCTGTCTCTCTGTCCGTCTCTCTCGGAAAGTCCAGAACGACCGTTCTGCCACGCTGAATTTAAATCTCCCTCTCTCTTACTCACTCTCGCGCTCTCTGTCGGGCCCGAGACAGCCGTTCTGCCGCGCGCCAGATGCACAGATTGCCAGTCCACCCTTGTATACATTTTGTTAAGGGTGATGTATTAAGCTGAATTTAAAATGAAACTAAAGTGTTTGGGGAGCATATTTAGGGTTTACACTATAAAAATAGTTTGTTTTTTTTAAAAAACAAAACACTACAACGCGGGTTTTCACTATACGCGGGTGCTCTTGCAACGTACTGTACCTTTAAAAGTGTTCCATAAATAAAATGTATTACTATTATTAGTACCATATTAAAAAAAATCTCAAGTACCTAACTCCACTGTGTGTGGAATGATTCATTTGAAAAGCTCTAAAACGTCCCTTTAAAAATGGTCTTGTTCTGAGGTAACTTACTTGGATTCATCGTAGGGGGTTTTGCATACACAATACAGCTTGGTATCTCTCTTGTTGTCCTTTGAGGACGTGGAGATCATCTTTTTCTTCTTGCTCTTCGAGGCGGTCGCATCACGATCCTCATCGCGCTTGCGTTTGTGGCTGGAGGCTGCGGAGGTGACCGGAGTCGTGGATGCAGTGTGTGCAGCTGCCTGGGCACTGGCAGCCGCAGCTGCTGCCTGAGAGGCTGCAGCCTGAGCCTTCTCCTTCTCTCTTCTCAACTTACTTAAATCTTTTCTCAATTCCTCCTAAAAGAAAGAGGGAACCAAAGTGAACAGACTATGCATAAAAGTCAGTCACACTAGAGCAATCTGATAATGAAACCGGCTATGTCAAGTTCCTTTTCAAGTCAACTGGGTTTCTTGTTATTTCAGCCATATACACAGTGAAATGAAACAATGACCCTCCACGGTGCAACACAAAGAACAAAAAACAGCACACCACAAGAGTGCAGGTTGGGCAGAAGACAAAAAACAAATACATTCAAATTTAAATACATCACACACATTAGTGCTGAAATATAAATGAAAAGTTAACAAAAAATTCATACAATTTTCCACCTATTTCAAATATAGTTGATCAGCCAAGACATATTTGGTGTCTGAAGGAGAATTTTTCCAATGGCTTTGTCAATTTTAACAGACATTTTTGTGTCATTCAGTGTCAGAAAGCACATATGCATTGTTAACTTGACATTGTTTGAAGTAAATTTGTAATGATATAGGCTTACAGCTTACATGATGAAAGTTAATGAAAAGATGAGAAAAAGTTTATTATATATGTTATATTAGTCTTACAATGCCGCTTCAAAACTAAAGGACCAAACTTAATAGACCAAACATGTCTAGGTTGATTGAAAAAGATTAGTATTACTATTCTGAATTCTGTTAAACTATTCCTTCAGGCTTTGAGTAATGACAGGCCCAAACTACAAGAAAACGCCTGTTTCTGAGGTCTAGAAAATTGAAACCATTGGTTCAGACTTTGCTTTGTGTGTATAATCTAAAAGTGCATGGTGTTCATTCAGGACAGATCCTTAGTGACCAACAACCAAGGATAAAAAAAAAAAAAAAAGGAAAATACAAGTGAAAAAAACGACATTAGTCATGCATGAGGTCTCATGTTGTCAACACTGGTTACAATTTATAATATCCTGCAGTGTGGGCCAGACAGAAGATATAGTTGCGTGACTCTGCAGTGCTCACCTGCACCTCCACCTGTAGCTCCTTATCCAGCAGCGCCCTCTTTTTCAGGATCTCAGCTTTGAGCTGTTCTTTGTGTTTAAAGAGCAGAGCTGAGAGTTTGCTGGCATTCTGTTTGCTGCGCTTTTGCTCCACAGATTCCTCACGCTTCCTCTTCTTAGCTGCCTGCTTCTCGTCCTTATCGATTTTATCCAGGATGAACTTCATCACCTGGTTACACACGATCATCCTGCACAAAATAGCAGAAAGAGAATTTGGGATATATGGCTGATGTGCCATGACTGACAGACCAAAAGGTCTTAATTTTAAGGGTGGTGTCAGAATATGGATGTGGGGAGTGTAGTATTGCTCTTGCCTCTGGTTTTCCTCCCTCTCGGCAGGAGTCATAGTTTTCTTCTGTTTTAAGTGCTCTATGACCGCGTTCTGCTTCATTACCACCTAAAATATGCATAGAAATTCCATTTAGACTAACACAAATAACCTCTCACACACACCCACAGGTCAGCTGAAGTAATAAAAGTTTCTTTTCAAAACGTAAATAGGCTAAATTGTTAGTATTACTATACTACTGAACTTTTAAGTTATACTTGCACAGGACCAAGCTGAGACTCATTAAGGCTGAATACTGCCAACGCCAACTAGTGCAGAATACAATATTCACCACAATTCACATGTGTTGATTGGATCATGATGATTTATTCCGGTATCTCTGTTGGACAAGTTACCATCCTCAAGAATGTGTGACAAATTGCAAATGAGGCATACAAGCCTTAAGAGATTTGCTGGCATTTTGTAGTTACAAGCATCTAGTTTAGTAGCTACTTCATCAAAAGTCTCAGTTACAGATAGTCAATGCACACCGTATTTTATCTATAAATCTAAAATAGGTTTCAAATTATTGATGCAAAAATCATATTACTGTTTTGGCACAGCTCTAATCGCCATTAAGGTTTTTGGTATACCTTTAGTGATCAGACATTTTTAAAGGTTATTGAATAAGAGCAACTGCTCGTTGCCTGAGTAACTCCTCTAAGGCTGCTCTGTACCTGTTTCTGTAGAAGGTCACTCTGGCTGGGGGCCTGAGCATGCTCCCGCTTAGCCTCCTGTTGCTTCTTCTTCTGCTGTTGCTGCTCCCGCAGCTGCTGAATGCGCTGGAGCTGTTCCTGCACGCTGGCTGTCTGAATGGTCACCACATTCTGGATCTGATGCGTCTGCACCTGTCCTCCTCCTTGCTGTTGGATCTGGATGGGCAGTTGCAGCTTGATCTGCTGGGGCAGTGTGCCCTGCTGCGCCTGGGCCTGGAGCTGGGCTGCTACCTGGTTCTGGATATGGGAGAGGACCTGCTGCTGGAGTCCTGGCACACTGAGCAGCTGGGCAGGGAGCTGGATCTGAGGCCGAACTTGGGTTACTGTAGTCTGGGTCACCTGCGGGGCTACGGCAATAGAAGCTACTTGTGCTGAAGGGGAAGTAACCTGGGCTACGTGAGAGACAGATAAGGGAGGAGATTGCTGTATTGGGGTTTGAGCAGGCAAGTGAGGTTGAGGCTGGGGTTGGGCCTGGGCCTGGGCCTGGGCCTGGAGTTGAGCTTGGGGTTGGACCTGGGGTTGGGCCTGGGGTTGGGCCTGGAGTTGAGCTTGGGGTTGGACCTGGAGCCGAGTTTGCGCCTGAAGTTGAGATTGTGGTTGGGTCTGGATTTGAGGCTGAGGTTGGGCCTGGAGCTGAGGTTGGGTTTGGGTCTGGAGTTGAGGTTGGGGCTGTGGAAAAGGCTGAGGTTGGAGATGGGGCTGGGGCTGATTTTGGGATTGTGGTTGAAGTTGTGGTTGTAACTGGACTTGTGGTTGGGGCTGAGGCTGGGTTTGAATTTGTGGTTGAGGCTGTATTTGAGTTTTGGGCTGGACTTGAGCCTGTGGGTGCAGCTGAGGCTGAGGTGAAGAAATCTGAGTTTGTGGAGTACGGAGCGGAGAAGACGCTGTTGGGGTTTGGGCTGGGGTGGCTGGATGCTGGACAGGTTGGGGCGTAGGAATAGAAGGTGGAGATGACGGAAGGTTGGAAGGCTGGATGGGAGGCTGAGCCTGAATGGCAGGTTGCCTCGCTGAAGAATAGAGAGATGAACAAATCATTTGTAATATATGTAATGTATGCTATTCTTAACAGTCATTCCAAATAAAGTCATCATTAAAGAAGCTTTGGCCTCTCATTATGGTAATAAGAAATACACTCAGGTTTGGTCAATTTTGGGTTCATTTTAAACCAGTTATCACCACACATACAGATCTACATTCATGTGGGGTCTAATTAGAATAATAACTTACTACACATTCCTTCACTACAGAATATAAAGAAGACTCTTCATAGAGGCCTTGGTGGTCTGAGAACATCTTACCTGGCTGTGTAGGTGTTGTGGCAGTGGTGGTAGTAGCTGGCGTGGATGAGGTGCTGGGTGTGGGAACGGCAGAGGCTGCAGTGGCTGCAGGAGCTGGAGCAGGAGCTGGAGCTGGTGTTGGGGGCATGGGAGTGAAGAGGAAGCGTTGGACCTGGCCATTTGGCATGGCTGCCTGCATGAGCTGCTGCCCAGGACCTGGTATCACAGTCACACCCTGTGGGATGACCTGGAGCTGTCCTGTGGTCTGGCCCTGGCCCTGGATCACCACAGTCAAACCTGGATTCCCCCCCTTCCAGGAGAGGAAAACAGAGGACAAAATAGAAAAAGATTATTCAAATTAATTGATAATTAACTTTCAACATGTGTTACATTACAGAGAAACAACCACAGAAAGATAAGTCTTCAATTCAGTAAACAAAATCAATTCAATTTTATTTATAGCGCGCTTTTTACAACCAGGTTGTCACAGTATTCCTGCTTTCACCGTAAACTGTCAGTTTGCAATATAATTGTCTTGTCTGACAGCAAAATCTAATACATTCCTACTTTCTGCTACTAATGCTGCTTCCTTGGTTAATCAAAGGGAGAACTCAGTCAGAGCAAACCTGCAGTATGAGAACCGCACAGCAGTAAATTTGTCAAATGCTTGGCAAAGAACAGTGGTACTAGGGAATATGTAAACCAAGATGAGTAATTTTGAAGAATAATTTTGTTTGGAATAGCTCCTAAAGCTGGAAACGTGTAGAAGACTACACATTAGCAAAACTATTAAATTCCAGTTACAAATGCAACTGTAGGCTAATGTGTCAATGTGACTGTATTTACTAACTCAAGATAGGCAGATGGTGGCCTAGTGGTTAGGGCGTTCGCCCTGCGATCAAGAAGTCGTGGGTTCGATTCCCAAGACTGCTAGT
>JBBJLS010000028.1:13697634-13718488 GCA_037577275.1 Bryconaethiops microstoma | reverse complement strand
GATCACTACAATGTGCGACACGCTGCCACTATACTCTGGGATTTTTTTTGCTACATGCTTCTCTTCCTAATACCTGCACCTGCCTTGTTGTGTGCTACTACAAATGGAAAGATGTCACAAGAATTTGGTTGTATGAAAGTATGACAATAAAACTCTTACTCTTATTTAAATGATCTATTTACAACTGTCTTTATACACTTCTAGACTAATTCACCAATTCAAGACAAAACTAAATGTCCCAAAGTGATTACTGACCTCCACGTGATTCCAAATGTGGGTCTTGGCGATGGATATGGCCAAATGTCTAAAGCTGGTTTGGCATTGTAGTTAAATATGGGCACTTCACGGATACCGGCTCGTCTCGCAAGCTTCTTCAGCTCATCATTGGGAAGGACGAAGATGCTCTTCTTGCTGCTCTTAGTTACAAACTTGCGGTAGGAAGGCAGGGCTGTCCCTGACCGGGTCTTCTTAGAGCGGGAAAACTTCATCAGTCGTACCCTTTCTTTTGTGGAGTATTCCTTACTCATGGTCATGGAGGTTACCAAGGAACCGGAAGGCCCTGATTTAGCATCAGTTAATGTAGCTGTAACAACTGTCTTGCTTTCCTCAGTTACCTTGGCTCCAAGGACTGGATAAGCAACCTTGGTGACAGTGGTGGTGGTTGTAGCAGCAAGAGTAGAGACTGATGTGGCAGACTCCACCTGTTGTTCAGCTGATGCTAATGTGGCAGAAGCTTTATTGCTAGCTATATCATCAAGGGTGCTTGACACTTCTGTGTACTGGACAACATGGGACTTGGTGGACACTGTAGTGGTGGTAGTGGTAGTGACCTGCGTAATTATGGTCTTAATTCCACTACCACTGTTATTGCTGTTCTCAGGAACATCACTACTAAGGCTGGATTCATCTGCAGACGGAATGGATGGCGGGCTGAGAGATTTAGGCTTGGTTTCTTCAGTCTCTATTGACGCCACCTTGCTACTGTTATTAAGCATATCCTGTTTCAAGGTAGCTTCTGTGGAGATAGCTTGGGGTAGAGTTGACGTAACAGTAGAGTCAGCAATGCCTTCAGAGTTACTTTCCAACTTGGCCATCTTCTGAAATGGCAGATACTCAGTGTCGGACTTGGCCAACACTGGTTCTTCGTCAGCCTTAGTGTTTTCTTTCTGACCTTCTTGAGTCAGGTCACCATTCATGAGTGATTTCAGGGATTCCTTTGATGTTACCATTTGTCTCTCGTCTTCTGTTGTCTGCACCATCTCTTTTGAGTTGATGTTATTGATAAGATTTGTGGGTGGAGAGTCCAAGGAACCATCTTTTCCATTTACCTGCACCGGCAAAGGTTTTTCAACATTTAAGCCGTTCTCACCTATGGAGGAACTGTTTTCAAACAGGGTCTTTATTTCTGCATCCTCAGTTTTCGGACAAGCTGTTTCACTCTTGAAGTTAATATTTGTTTCTAGATCTTGGCGTGAACCTCCATTAAGCTCAGCTGCTGTTGTGATTGGCGCTCCATTGCCCGTTCTGCGCTCTGCTTCTGTTCCTATATTGTCTCTTTGTTCAGTTCTTTCATTCTTTGGACTGGA
The DNA here is from genome assembly GCA_037577275.1 of Bryconaethiops microstoma. Lineage (NCBI taxonomy): Eukaryota > Metazoa > Chordata > Actinopteri > Characiformes > Alestidae > Bryconaethiops > Bryconaethiops microstoma. Next base: position 13,716,902 of record JBBJLS010000028.1, on the reverse strand, counting down.
AGTCAGATTATCAGTCCGTTTTATGGAACTGGGCTTCAACTGCTCTCCCCCTTGGTCAAATTCAAGCTTTTGGACCACAGGGTCTTTGTCCTTCATTACTGGGTCTGTTACCCTATCAGCTTCATGAGCTTTTGGAGGATCAGTGATTGTTCCTTCGATTTTCAAGTCTTGGCTTGCGGGTAAGGTGGTCTTCTGATCTTCCTTCACCATTTCTGCTGGTAGTTTAGAGATGGCTACTTGCTTTAGCTTCTCTAACCTCTGCCTCTCCTCCAGGGTGAACTGTTTGACCCGCCTTTCAAGAAGGCCATCTAGCTTTGAAGGTTTGACCTTCTTCTTGTAAGCTGTGCGTAGTTGGAAGCCCTCACTGACATTCACAACTTCAGAGTCAAAAGGTGCCTGAGGAAGAGCTGCTGCACCGACTTTGGAGTCTTCACTATCAATAAGTCCCTCTTTCACAGAGTGTTCAAATGACAACGGTGAGGGTGTGCTAACAACTGTAAAAGTGAGAAAATCATGCGAGAAAACATTAGCCAGTCTGGTATTACAGAACACAGCATTTCTCTGCATTCACAAGATAAGCAAGACAAATGCTTTGCTACTACCAACGATCACTAGAACAAAGAAACATGAATAATAACCATTCATTTCCATATGAATACATTTTTCCTCACTGGCACTAGAAGAGTTGATGTCCATCTGTTCAGAGGAGTCATTCTTAGTAAGGTCATCACTCTTATCCACAGCCTTCTCATCCACCTCCATCTTCTCCTCCTCCTTTAGATTCTTCTCTTGCAGGGTTTGCTCCTCGCCAGATGAATGTTCCTTTGCAAATTCTGGGACAGAACTTTGATTCTTGTCTTCGTCTACAGGCTTTTGGATGGCTTCATCTACAGGGACTTCTTGCGTTTCTGAGGGGCTGCTTTGTTTTCGTAAGTGGGATTCTTGGTTGTCGTTTTCCGTTTTAGCTGCTAAAAAAAGTGAGACTAAGTTTCAACTACAAAATATCACAGGTCACAAATATCACAGGCATAATGCACAAAATCTTTGTAACCATCTTCGACTACAACTGTCAGTCTTAAAAGTCTGTCTTTACCACAGGTTCTTCCTGATTTTCTTGTTCACATAATAGAATAGCAGCACTCAGCTCCAGTACAGTTTGGAACTTCTTTGCGAACACACCTACTAAACCCATCAATTAACATAGGTTAACATTAAATCAGTTGTGCCTGAGCAAGAAAATCACTAAACTGTGCTGTCTCACCAGCATCATGGGTGAGTATTAGAATCTGTATTAGAATGTAAGACTGAAGAAGCAAAACTCCTAGTTAGGAGAAATAATCTTACCACTGAAGATTGGAAAGGTTCTTAAAACCTTTTTATCTTCAAAGCTGCTTAATAAGTCAACAAAGATGCAAATTTGCCCATGTCACTTTGTACAAAAAAAGAAGAAAAAAAAGAAAAAAATTGCATACCCTCAAGTGCTTTTCGATAGTTGACATTTGTGTTTCCGGGTAGTCTGGGGACAAACCGATGGACATGGGTCTTACTGACCCAGCTCCAGCCACCATAACCTGTCACTCTGTACTCTTCCCCTTTCTGTTTCCAAACCTTGTGACACGAAGTAAACAAGTATATACTTTAAGCATTTTTTAAACATCTTATTTTTTTAATCAAAACATTCCATTTTTAGGTTTGTATTAAATACACATTTATAGATTCCTTGTTAGTATTGATTCACACAATTGTACATTCCTTGTTATAAACGCAAGAGATGTGCAAAGAGAGATGAGACTGAATTTCTGCAGCAGTAACTTCAATGTGTTTTATATTTTTATAATATGTCCATTATGAAATAATAGCCATTTTACTCCTGGTTTTATGATAATATAAATTAACCATTTAATAAGCCTCTAAAACTGACAGGAACTGACACACATTTTCAAAGCTTCTAAATATTAAATAAGTACCTTAATACTTAAGAAGCTAATACGAGTCTTTACATTATTCAAGATGCCTGAATATTACAGCTCTCAGTTTTAACAGCAAAATTTGATCTGTGAATTTTAAAAGGTAACTTTCAGTTTTATATAATGAAAACGTTGCACTGATGGAGGATCAGGGATAGAAAAAAATACCATTTTAAGCTTATTCCAAAACAGTTAAAGCAAAATTCCTTTTTTTCTTGTCCTTGGAATCAGTCCTGTACGACATTTGCAAAAAGGAACAAACATTATCTGTGAAAGACTAAAGGCATAAATGAGAGTTTGTGCTTGGCTTACCTGGTGCTTAATGGGGAAAGTGTACTTCACCCATGTGGCCTGCTGCATCGTCTCTTCATCTTCCAGCTTTTTCTCCCTCTTTTTCACCTTTTCTTTCTCTTCTCGCTCCATAGAAGTCATTCGATGAAGCCTAGGGGAGAACCAAGAGGGAAAGCAGGGGAAAAAATAAATTAGGATAAAAAGAGCAAGGTGACTTCTAACTCGCTTAATCAGCATTGTCTGACCTTAAACATTACATTTTTATGTAGCCTGGGGCAATGACATTAGCTACACATCAACAGAGGACTTTAAAAGAACATGACTTTCCATTGAAAGAAGCGCGAACGGCAACAAAATGTTAGAGGAAATCACAAACATCCATTTACTTAAGTGCACTTCCCAACTACTCAGCAGCACAGAGAAGTCACTCAAAAAAAATTCAGTGAAAGGCGTAGCCTAATATTGACAGTGTATAAATCAAATTCATGACCTTATTTTGATCACCGATGCGCGATTCCACTGAAAGCAAGGATGATGCACTTCTTTCTCTACTGACCTTGTGTGACCCAGAGAATCCTTCCATATTGGGAGCATAACTACTGGTTTGATTGCACATTCTAGAATTGCCAAGGCCAAGGCAAACTCTCTGGCTTTGCTGCACATCTGGACTGCTTTTATCCAGTTTGACCTGTGACAAGAAAATGACAATAAACCCTCCATACAACTGAGAGATGCAACCCAAGGGTTTTACTATCTGAAGCAAAACATAAAAACGAAATGCTCTAGTTCAGTAACAGTAGGATAACATACTGACAACTAAAAAGGGGGAAGTAGCATTAAATTATGTCTACATATCTGTACTCAAGCAAGATTTAGCTTGAACCAGGCTACCTGGAATTTTTCAGTTATTGAAAAAAAGTATTTGAGGTTGGTTAAATAAATAAATAAATAGCTAGTAAATATAACCAATAAAGTCTTTTTATGGTACAAATACTTAAAAACAAGAATTTTTTTAATTCCTCTCTACCATTGACATCTTTCTCATTTTTTTAAAAATAATGATAGACTTGTCAATTACTTACTGAAAAAAGTAGTTGACTAATCATAATACGACCGTTTAAAACAAAAAATTTGATAAATCAATGAAAAGTATCTTAAACGAAAAGTATTTTATTGGTTGCTTAGTACTATTAGATGCATTTTGATGTGGTTATGAATAGCAGAGCTATTTTTACCACATTCCTGCTTGATTTACGGTTGATGTTACAACTGACTTCATCTTATATGAAGCATATCCTGAATTACAAAGTATGTTTGGCATTGTTTATTACAAAAACTGCTTTCCAGACGCTTTTCCAGACTACTTAGCACTACTTCTGTTGGCACCATGTTTCATTTTTAATTCAGATAGTGCCCCTGACTAGTCAAAAGATGCCCAGCGCTGACTCCATTTGTCAGTTCTATGCAACCTACATCTTGGATGTAATTAGTTTACCTCGGATATTCCACAGACACTCCATCAGCTGAAAACCTGCATTTACATCAATGTGGCTTAAACTGGAAGTGCAAAAAAAAAAAAAAACCTAGACAGGCATCACCGTTTGCTGTTTAGCTCAACAAAAATTCAGGCCATCCCAGAAAAACCTAAAAACACTTCAGCAGGATTACCTGTGAGAGGCCCAGTTGGGATGCAGGAAGGGAGCAGGGATGTTATTCTCCAGCTGAATAATGGTGAGCCTCAAAGTAGACACAGTCAGCGTTTTGGAGCCGTGCACAGAGCCGTTCCACTTAAACTCGCCAGCGGTGGTCATGCAGAACTTGTGAGAGAGGTGCCGGCGCTTGTCATGGTCCTCGCGGTGCTGGTGCTTGTTAAGGGCCAGGGTGTTTGTGCTGTACTGGTTGTGATAGACACGGAATTTGCCCTCCTGACCGAGCTTGAAGAACCCACTGTTAGAGCTGCTCTTTCCAGCCAGGTCCTTCTTGAGAGAGCTGTAGGTCATCAGCGGAGGAGTCTGAGAGAAGAATCACAGCATTAAATCAGTTCTGCGTGCATGGAGCACCAAATTGCACTACATTTTGTACCAGTAATTAAAAAAAACAAAAAACTTAAATGATCTCACCTCTTTAAGTGCTTTGCTTCCATCCTGTGAGCTGCTGTCCTTGTCCTGCATGGTCTTGCGCTGGCTCAGTTTGCTGTCAGGGTTGCGCAGACGTGTCACCATGCGCGTAGACGACCCTGCCCTCGTACCGTCTCCATTTCCTTTACCCTCACCTGCCACAAACATAAAAGTAATCCCGAACAACTTTAAATCAATATGTTCTACAAATAAAATGATAATGTGGCAACTTATCTTTATATTAGGGCTGCCTGATTATGCCAAAAATCATAATCGTAATTCTTCTGGTCAATATTAGATTATTGATGTTGAAAATATTATGCATTCACTGGCGGAAAACAACACAAATAATGAAAATATAATTGAGAAACAGAATTCGTCATAAGCTTTTTATCTAGATTGTTTTCATAATCTTTGGAAGCCAATATCACAATTGAAAATAAAACCTGATTAATCAAGCAACCCTATTTAATAAAACAAGCTAAATGTGTTGTCCTGAAAATGCTCTGTTTTCTCTTCCTAAGAATGCATGTGGGTATGTACGTACACATCAAATGTATACAAACATATAGCCTTATATTGGTGTTTTCACAATTAATCTTTCATTTTCACCAATACTCCCATATTTGATTAGAAAACCTATACAGGATTCAATAAGATAAAACAGCTACTGCTAAAACTTGGTGAATTTTGCAAGTTTGAGTTGCTCATAAGTGCCCTCCTTGATATGAAGAGGAGGGTGTTGCATAAATAATGACGGTTCTATTTTTAAACTATTGTAAGCGGTTCATACTGAAACTCTTTAGGCCTGAAGAACCTGAAGGGTTCGAGCTCTGACACTGCAACAATGGGCTATAATGTAAACTGTACTGCATTTTTTATAGGATACATGTTATTTGACCTAATGTTCAAGGAAAAAAAATGCAGTGTGCGCGCGTGAGATATATAGTAGATAATTTGACTACAAAGTATGTGCGTTCCTGCACACCTGTGTCATCCTGGCTGTTGAGCGAGGACTGTGAGGAGCGGTCAGCCAAGTCCGGCTCCTCTGCAGCCCTAAGACAGTCGGAGATGGAGAAGTGACTGCTGCAGCTGTTCTCATCGACAGTCTGCGGCGGTTCTGTCTCCAAGGCAGGCTCCCCGTCACCACGACAACCCAACTCTGAACTTTTATCTAGAACAGAGAACATTCAGTATTCGTTATGACTTCAAACATTGATGTTCAAGTAATATTTCGCAAAAATAACTCAGCCATCAGCATACATAAATTACAGATGATAGCGTGTTCTAGTGTCAGTAAATACCCAGGTAAGTATATCTGAGATTACTAAATCTGACACAGTTAGGCATGTGGTCTAAACTACATTAATTGGTAAGGTACTGAACTTTTGTTCACCATTATAGCTGCACTTCTGGACGAAGCGCTACTTCATTTACTTCACTGTAAATGGCCATGATGGGAAAAAAAAAAAACTAATGGAAGAGACAGGTTAATCAAAAGAAGAAACTGTGTGATGTGCACTAAACACAGAAGCAGAGTAAATTCGCAGTAAGGGAAAGCATGCCAGCAAGCCTCCATTAAAGCTCAGGCTGAGGATGGCACCGGTCCCATGCACTTCTCTATGGTGGTATTGTGGAGCAGAGGTGGCTGGGAGGAGCCGACTTGCTTCTGTGCCAGGAAGGCTTTGTTTCGCCACAGGACTCCTGGAGCCCTGCTGTCAGCCTGGCTGGAGGCAGAGGGCCCAGCGCAGCAGGAACGCTCAGCACGGGCTGAAAATGCTTGGAGTGCCAAACTCCATGTTGTATTAGGCAAAGCAAACAGCCAAAGTTCACTGTCCCATGTAAACCGAGTATGGATGGAGGGTCACGCATGCCAAGGAGCAGAAAGCAAGCCGAACCCACAGCTTTAAAGAGGCTCTAAATCTCTGGCCTATTTGATAACTTTTAAGGGATACAATTCAATGCACTGACCTCAAATTCTCAACAATTTCTTTCAATTTGTTGGAAAACCATTCAGAACTAAACAAAATAAATAAAATAAAAACAGTTACACCTCAATCCTACTGCAGAAACTATAGTGAAAATACAATAAAAATCGATCTTGCTACTGTAAGAACAAAACGTGAAAAAGATATAACTTTACAGGAGAAGGAAAAGTGGACTCATCTTTCGATGCAAGTTAATGGGACAAGCTTTATATAGACATTTTGGGTTGTTTCTACAGGTTATGAAATGTTGACCTAGTTAAAACAGCAGCTGTCAGTTTTAAATAATGTTGGGGTGGGGGGGGGGGGAAAATGAAAAATAAGTTTTGATTAAGATAAATTATATATATTTAAAAAAAAACAAAACTGAGAATTTTACTAATAAATCAATTATAATTTATAGCCGATCTATACTTTGACGTTGTCTTTCTGGGTGAAGTGAGTGACAAGAGACGACGGAAGGCAATAATGGACACCCACAAAATGGTTTAAACAATGATAAATATGCCAGAGTGCATATTGACAAGCCAGGATCACTGCTGAGCATGAATGAAGCATGGTTTTAACATGTAATAAGGAAGACACAGATGGAGTAAAAAAAGCAAGCTGGATATTCTGCAGAGTACAGGGATGAACAAAGATGAATGTGCTTGGATGAAAGAAAGCCAGAACATAGCAACAGCCTCATTTGAGCACAAGATGAGTTTAACAAAGAGTTACAAGGAACAACAAAAGCACAAACAAGTTGTAATGAGACAGAAAAGACATCAGAGAGAGTCTTTCCTCTGTACCTGCCCATTCCCTCTCTGCCTCAGCCCCTTCACCAAGTTCCTCTGCCGCTGCAGTGGAGGAGGCAGTGGTGGCAGCGCCCCCTGAAGGGCTTTGGGGTTCAGTTTTGGACAGGCTAGGAGGGTCAGTCTGAGGACGACTGGGCACGCTGACGCTACTGTCCTCAGCAGCAGGGAGAGTTGCGGCTATGGAACAGGCACAACACAAACAAATACGCATTCCACCTCACCTTGTAGATAAAATCAGTGAACACTCTACTTTTGAATCCTTGAGCCACTGTTACAAGAAAGGAGAAGCCCCTGACAACAGGTGTGTACACACAGGCTTTTTATATAGTATTTATTTAAATAGTCTCGAGATTGGTTTATTTTTCCTGATCCTGGGGACGTACTGATTTGTGATGCATAGCAATATACTGTACATTGTGTCATGGAGACTTTTTCGGGTGTGTTTTGTCTGCCCCAGTTGCCATATCACCACATAAGCTTATGAAACACACCCGCTTATAAAAAATACATAAGCTTCTTTATTATTAATCACCAATCATCCATAACATTAAAACCACCTGCCTAATATCGTGTAGATCCCCTTGTGTCACCAAAACAGCTGATTCATCAAGTCATGAACTCAATAACCCTCAACAGTGTGCTGTGGTATCTGGCACCAATACATGAACAGCAAATCCTTTAAGTGCGGTGTTGGGCTGGGGACTCCGTGGACTGCATTAGAGGAATAATAGAGGAATATTTGGAGGAACATTATCTTACTGAAAGAGGCCACTGCCATTAGGGAACTCCACAGCCATTGGTGTACTTGGGTCTTCAACAATGTTTAGGTAAGAATACGTATCAAATAATCTACATGATATGGACCCAAGGTTTCCCAGCAGAGCTTAACACTGTTGCCTGGTGGTTGCCCCTGTGATCTGTAGGTGGTAGGTTTGAATCCCAGGACTGGATGGGGAAGATGTTATCACCACACTGCTCCCCAGGTGCTGCATCGCTGGCTGCCAACTGATTTACTTGGTGAATGGGTTATTATGCACAATTTCACACTGTACACTCTGAGTGCTGTGAATGTGTTAATGTGTGATAAAAATGGCCACTTCACACTTTATCAGATTGTCTTCTTATCAAAGTGCATTCTAGTGTCACCTCTTCCCCAAGTAATCAGCACACATGCATCCGGTCATCGCCATTATATAAAAGAAAACATGATTCACAACCCCAGCACCCTTCTTCCATTGATCCATGGTCCAACTGCAGTGGTGTACGGGTGTCAGCATGGGCACACTGTCCGGTCTGCGACTATGCAGGTCCATACACCTCAAGCTGTGATGCACTGTGTTCCAATTTCTTTCCATCATTGCCAGAGCAAAGTTTTTCAGTCATCTGTGCGACAAAAGCTCTTCTGTGGATTTGGACCAGAAAGGGGCTAAGCTTTGCATTAATGTGTAACAGTTATCTTTGGGTGCCCATGACCCTGTCACCAGTTCACCTGTTCTTCCATGGACCACTTTTGGTAGGTACTATCCACAGCACACCAGGAACTCTCCACAACACCTGTCGATGTGGAGCTGTCCTGACCCAGTCATCCAGTCAAGGTCTGGCCCTCAGATCCTTACACGTGCTCATTTTTCCCTACTCCCAACACATTCACTTCAAGAACTGTTTATTTGCTGCTTCATATACACCATCCTTTGACAGAGCCCAATGTGATGAAATAATCTTATGCACTTCATCTGTCAGATGTTTTAATGTTGTGACTGACTGGTGTACCTCTTTGTTACCTTGATCTTATTGTTTTTAAAACATGCTATATGAGAAAATCTGATCTGACATGAAAATGATTACATTTTTTCCTCATCCTACACGAGCAACACAAATGGCTGTTTTCATCTAAAGTTTGAAGTCTTGCGTCTACTTGCCTAAAACATTAAGAACTTTGTGAAATTGATCATTTCACTCAAGATAAATCCTTAAGTGAAAATTAAGTTCTAAAACTCATTTTACAAATATTTATAAGAGTTAATGCTGCAAGCAAAATGACACGAAACAGATGAAAGGCTCAGTAACCTAGATGTGTGGTGCTTCGTAACAAATTCAATCATATTATTTATTACAATAATTCTGCAGACAATTCAATCACTCATTTTGATCACATTGCACAGAATAGAAAAAAAAAAGTCTGATCGTACCATCAGCTGTGGTTTTCTCACATGTTGCACTTCCATCTCCCAAGTCTTGTAGTTCTGAAGAGCCATCGGCAGCAGAAAGTGTTGAGTTATCCCCCTCACCACCCTCATCGATCTTTGACGTCTGCTTGGCCTTTTCAGCCACTCTCCGTTTCACCTCGTCAAGCTCCGCCTCCTGCCGGGCCTTCACCCTCTCCAAGATCTCCTCTGGAGAGACAAAAACACACACAGAATGAGTTTAGAATGTTTTCATAATGGGATCGGATAAAGCAGATATCGAGCAAAAAATGCAGAGGTGTCACTCGGACAGGACAAACAATTACACAAATAAAATGTAATTCTCAGACTGTTCAGAGTGGCATGGGCACCTTACATCACTGAGAACAGCATGCGTGCAGGTTGCTAGGATCAGAGCAGGGGCAAGTGAAACCAAGACCTGTCAACCAGCAGCTCTTTTTAAAATTAGCATCAAACTGGTCTGGCAGTCAGTCACTCAGATGAAGGCAGTGCTAACGGGACAGTAAGGACAGGAGTCTGGTCTGCAGTAATAAAGATGAAGCTGTTGAGCATCATGTGGGGCTGTGTGGTGTAAATCTGGCAGAATGCTTCAAAAAGGCATTTCTATGCAGAACATGGTCTGGTTGGCAGAATAAGGCAGCAGTTTGAGTCTGTATAGGCTGTTAGAGAATCACAGACCTCCCCATGAATGCAAATGGTCCACATGTCACTTGGTTACAAGAAATTTCAGTGCATCCCTTAAAAACAAAAATACAGTAATCCCCCGCTTTTCATGGGGGTTACGTTACAAGAGCACCTGCATATAGTGAAAAAACACGTTGTGTTTTGGTTAAAATGCGTTGTGTTTTGGTTTTTATAGTGTAAACCCTAAATATGCCCCAAATATGCTCCCAAAACATTTTAATTTCACTTTAAACTCAGTTTAATACATTACCCTTAACGAAAATATGAAGGTAAGCCCATACAGACCGTACTGAAATAAATGCACGGGCATTTTCTTTGGTATGCGCTGTCGTTTTCTTTGGTATAAACAGGTAAATGCAGTAATAAATTAGTGTAATTTTTAGCAATAAAAATACAGTAAAATGTACGGGTAATCACCAATAATGTTTACATCAATAATTTACTGTTCATCAGCTGCGCATCTTATTCAGGGTTCTTCAGGAGGAGTGCTGTATTGTAGAGACCCCTCGGTTAAAGCAGACATTGGACGGTGACTGAGCTCAACAGCCTCTTAATTTTATTTACAGTAATAAAATTACTGGGATTTAAGAAGAACAAAACGAAAAACAAGCGAAACACTCAAGATGAGTCAGGGGCGGACTGTTAAATCTGTGCGTTCTGGAAAAGAACGGCTGTCCAGTGCATGGCGGCCGTCAGCCTGTCTTTCTCGGCCGAGACGCAGAAGAAACTCCAGGCTGTTACAGCTTATTTAACCATCCCACAAAGTGTTTTCTTTGTGTTCTCACTACAGTACAAATACATTTATACAGTTATATTTTATATTTTAATGTAGATGAATTTACGTTCATATTTACAAAATTATCAAATTTTTCGTAATAATTTAGAAGTAAAATACGTCAAAAAAAAAAAAATTACCACAATTTTTTTTTTTTTAAATGTGGAGAATATTTGCAGGTTCCACGTTATTGTGGAGATTTCCACGTAAAACAATCAGTTAGGTTCTCAGAAAAAATGCGCGTGACTGAATCCACGACTCCTGATCCGCGTAAAACCGGGGGGTTACTGTATATAAATAGTGCAGGAGAGTAGAGAAAACTTTAACCACTGTAAAAACTGAAAATTCCTGGGTCAACTTCTCAGCAAGAAGGGTGTTACTGAGTTTCAGATTCAAGACCAAGTTTTTAAAACCACTGAAAAACTTTACAACTGCATCACACACTACACACAGCTGTACAAATCTTATTCCCTGGTGCCGTTTGAATATGTTTCTTTCTGGACAGCCTTTGACAGCACACACTCATTTATTCTCAAAAACAAATGCACCTAAGCATAGGCAAACAAGATATCCTGAGCACAGGAAACTAATTTGAATTGCACTGGACGATTAAGACTAACGCAATCTCCTCAAACACAAGCCTCAAATACAGAGTGTCACGGCAGCCCTACCACGGACTACAGCCAAGATATCATTGTGGTTTTGAGAGAAGAGGACATTTGAAAGACACAATAATGGGCTAACAGTACATAACGTTTTTGGTGTGACATGCAGGCAGACTCTTGGTAGATGTTACTTCACTCTCGTCTAACCTCACGAACAGAACCTTAATTCGTGAAACAACATGGTGCATGAAAGTGATCTTTGTAAAACAGCTTGAATGCCTATCCTGTTCTTTCATATTTGGAGTTTATCCATATTCATTGCATGCTTGTCACATTAACTGCAATACCTGTTATGATATTGTAATTTTTTCATTAAAAAAAATAAATGTGATTGTTAATTTAATGTTACAATTAAAGTACAAACTTAAAGTGTCCAAACTGGCTGATTAGTTATCTTGCTTCTTAGCTATCTTCTTGTAGGGATTAAAACTTAGTGTACTGACGTAGTGTGTGTGTGTGTCTCTCTCTCTCTCACTCACACACGTAAACAATCATATGCAATCATATGTTTTACTTTCCCTTGACAATCAGCTGATCAAATCTACTCCAAATCCGTTTACATTCATTTTTGACTGTTTGGTCAAGAAATGGCAAAAGGGCACAAAAATGTAAAGCATGCTTTCCTTTTATGCAAAACAAAACTCATCCTGAAGTGTTTCTGCTCTTACCTATGAAAACATGGTATAGACTGAAAATGAACCATGATCGTTTCGATCAGAATTACAACATGCTTAACATCTAAAAGTGAGGCACTGTGAAGTAAAAGGCAAAGTGATTTGAAATCTTTAACCTGATGGCAGTTCTGTCCTTCTCCCACACATTTCCTTGGACTGAATTTCAGATCATGAACAAAATGGTGTTTTAGAAAAGAAAGAAGATGGATAACTGGTACAAACTGATGTTTGATGTAGTGTCTCTCAGCACACATCTAGGAGATTCACTCCCACGCACAACGGGTTCCTTTAAAGCTCCACAACAGCCAAAAATAGCTTTGGGGAAACAAACCTGCAGAAGTGTACCCTGCATTGAAATTTACCATCAGAGTCAAGCAGCAGCGTCACAACAGAATTATGAATAGGGGGGCTAAGACTTTAATAGGGATGTCCTAGGGTTTCAAAAAGTGGGCCCAACAACGTGTCTTCATTATGCAACAGGTTTTTAAAATGATGAGTGAAAAAAGAAAGAAAGAAAGAAAGAAAGGCATCTCATTGATTTGTTTTTTCTATCCCTCCTTTCATGTGTTTCATTAAATGGTTTCATTTTATTCAAAAAGGTTTTACTTAAACTGGCAAATTCATCCATGGATGGGGAAAAATAAGAGATTTAAACTTACATTATTAAACTTACATTAATACAAAAAAAAAAAAAAAGACATGATGGTTGGTTGTAAATTTGCAGACATGATGGCATGGACAATAAAGCAGAATAAATCATTTAAATAAATAAAGCATATTTTTACCAGGCTAAACAACATTTGGGGGCTATTAATGCTTAATACACCCCTATGTATACAGACAATGAATTCAATCACATCCTCAATACTATTTCAATTATTTCAACGTTTAGTTACAAACACTATTCACATGTAGGGATGACCTGATGCAGCTCCGTGTTCATGAACTGCAGACAGTTTATTATACACTAACAACAGGAAGAGCAGTGTCACCCTCTGACAGGAACATGAAAGAAAAGCAAAAGAGTAGGCAGCCAAAATGCTGCGTTTCTGAAGAGATAAGCCTCCCTGCAGCTGACAAGCAGCAACAAAAGATTCTGACACTCATGAAGAGCAAAATGGAGAGCCTAATGTGAAACCACTGAAAGCATTAAAGTGGTTCAAGAGACCAGAGATGCTTCTAAGAATGCAATCACAAAGCCTGCACTGGAACATGGCAGAACAATTATGGAGCAGAGTAATTGCTGGAATAACTGTAGTAGTAGGAATATTTATTATTTTTAGTAAACCTACTGCTGTACCTAACTATAATGAATGCGGCAATAGATGCGACAAGGAGCAATAAATCAAACACACACAAGCATTTCTAAAACTGGGACCAGCGCTGTCTACATTTTTTTTTTTTTTTTTTTTGAGTGTGTTTATATGTAAGTGAGTGAGCAAGAAAAAAAGAGAGAGAAGAGAGGAGAAGAGAGAGAGTAAAGAAGACGGGGGAGAGAGAAATAGAGAAGCAAGAGAACGAGAGTGAGAAACAACAGAAAGACTGAAAGAGAGTGAGAGTGCACAAGAGCATGGGGGAGAAAGAGAAAATAAAATAAAGAAAGAAAGGAGAGCGGAAAAGCAAGAGAGAAAGCAAGAAAAAAAAAGAGGGAAAAGAGAGAAAGACTACCAGTCTTTCTCTCTTTTCCCTCTTTTTTTTCTTCTTGCGAGAGAGAGAAGGAGCGAATTTTCATACAAACACAAGTGCGCTCTTTTCTCATCAGCGTACGCTCCTGTCGTTCTGAATTACTCACACCATCACTAATGACAATGTGAAACTGTAGAGCTGTTAGCTGCTGACATTTCACCCTCAGGAAACACATCAGTGTCACTTCGGTGAACACACTCATACATGGTTTCACAGGTGCATTTCTCATCTCTGCTCCTGAAGACGCAGAGCTCAGCCGCACTTTCTGGTGCCAATTAAAACACTCCCACCCTCAAACTCTCATTCATCTCGGCTCCTCAGCACCTCCACAGAGAAAGAGCCCTTCTGGGTGTTTGGAACGCAAGCCTTGTTTACTAAATCAAATCCATGACAAATGAGCCAAGCTGAGTATACCAGGGTTGACAATGTATTTGCTTGATTTCATGGGTGGAAAGGTCAACAGTGCCCCCTATGGGCTGTGCTACTGAGTGTACTGAGAGAATCAGTCACAGATTTTGGGCAAAAACAAAAGACAACAAATGAAAGTAAATTCTGAACTAGTAAAGGACCATCTCTGACTGGAATTATACCTAATTACCAGGGAAAGTTGCACGAGGGGGGACAGAAACAAACAGAAATTGATTTAAATATACTTTTAAATGAAAAAATATTTTTAAAAAACTGGAAGACTGCATCCTGTGAATGTAGTCCAGAAGAAAGCTGCATTCGAGACTCAACACAAGCTGCTTACCATTGACGACCGTAAGGTAGGCCTTGTTGTTGTTGCGGGCCTTGTTGGTGAGCTCCTCTGTGATGTCCATGTGAGCGTGGATCTCCTCCCTCAGCTCCTCCAGAACAGCACACAGGTCGTTCTCCCAGAACCCCTTGTCCAGTAGCTCCAGCAGCTCCCCCAGTTGAACTTTAGAGCTGTAGTACCAGATCCTCTTGCCCACCTCCGTCTCATCGTCCTCCTCCCTGGAACACAGGCACAGACTGCTTCAGCAAACATTCAAAACATATGAGGCTTATGTTTACAGGCACATAATGGAAACATTTACATGCACAATTACGGATCTTGTTGTGGCCTTTACAGTTGATCACCATTAGCTGATCACCATCCAATCAAGACAAAGAATATTTACCATTGCCCTTTACAAATACAGATTTAGGGTCCCAACAGCAGTTTACTTAAAACATGCATGGTGAATGGACATCCTATTAAGTAGAATAGTAAAAGCAACTGCATTAAATTGAATTCAAGGACTGAGACTATTGTTACACCCCTAACATTTATACATTGCTTTAAACAATGAACATCCATTGCTTTAAACAAGTGGCAGAGAGACAAAATGTGCTTTATATCAGAGTTAAGAAAGTTCAAAATAAAAATCTGTTCAGGATTTACTGCGCCAACTTTAAATTGCTAAATGATTCCTTGTAAGTGTAAACGTGTCATATGTGAACTCACCACAGCACAAAATTGTTTTCTGCGTTTAATCCATTTACCAAGTGAAGCAGTGGGCAGCCAGGAACAGTACCTTGCTCAAGATTACCTCAGTGGTGCCACTAGCAGTCCTGGAATTCAAACCCACAACCTTCTGATTGCAGGGGCGGGCCACCAGCTGCCCACCAAAAATAAGCTCAATTTTAGCGATGGGTTTGAACCATAACCTTGACGGCTGCAGCCCAACACCGTAACCACTCAACCACGGCTAGATACAGAATGTTAAACATTTGTTGACCACAAGACACAATAGAAGTGAAAACCATTTTTCCCCATAGAGAAAATCAGCTTAGACCCACAGATCCTAAGGCATGACCCCAACTACACAACAACAAACTAATGGCTGCACTGCACTCACACACAAACACAAAGCTCCGATCACATCCAGACATCTAGATCCGAAGACATTTCAATTGCAAACGTGTACGCTTGTCTTTTAAATGCATTTAACAGCAACATCCAGACACAGAGTGCATTTTAATAGGAAGAGTAAACATTACATTTGTTTTGCCTAAGCAGATCAAATGTGCCGTTAAATACAGAAAAATGTGCCCTAAAGAATCTGTTCTTTAAACATAACGAAGGTGCTTGTAATTTGAAAAGAAGCTGAGGGGACATTTTAGGCGAATACATCAGAAGATATGTCCTTTCCATGCCTGTTTTAATAGGATATCTAAAAATAAGGTTTTTGAACTTTGGAACAAGCACACCGAACACGTCTAATAAAGTTCAATGTCACCGATTATTACAAATTTCTGCATAACTATATAGCTAAGATAAACAAAAGTCATTCAGAGTGGGTTGATTTGCAATGCATTGCACCAGATAACCAGAGTCAGAATTACTCACAGAGGCAGTGAGAGGAAGCGGTCGTCTGTCGAGTAAAGTGCCTCTAAAAAGTAACCTCACAGAACATGAATGTTAGAAGGACTTTGCCTGATGCTTGTGACATTTTCCAAATGTTTTGAGAAGGCTTTGGGCTAAAACAGATTTTTAAAAATGTATTTATAGGAGAGAGGTACATGTAGAGCAATAAACACCTAAATAATCCTTAAAGAAAACAGATTTAACACTGATTTACCACTACACACATGAGACAAAAGCCATGATAACCTCTGGATCCTTCTGATCCTACCACCTCTCCCATCAGGACCAGTCAACAAGTTTCTCCACTATTCACCATTTCACATAAACCATTTCTGAATGACTATTTACATTTCAGGGACTGACTCAAATTTGTAAATGTTTGGCAAATTGGTGGAATTTGCCATACTTTTTTATAAAAGACAGTCAGAGCAGAGGTGAACACTTCACTGAAGAAGTCTACAATGTCAAGGACAAGTTCACAACACCTAAACCCAAAACAGATGAGGTGATGCTGGCAGCCGTGAAGTTTATGTCAACAACCTGAAGTTTTTTCGGGAAATAACATGACAAGAATAAAGCACTTATGTTATTCCTGGCAAATCTAGCACTGATCTGAACACAAATTTCCTCTAGTATAAAGCACATAGGGGTTTGAGTACATGTCTAGATTGAACAAAGGAGTGTTTTTCAAAGCAGGATGGACAGGCATGACTTTGGGCTTAGGTTTCCTCAGTAAAATTGAAGGCAACTATAAAGGTAGGAGATTTTTTTTTTTACTCTCAGTTCTTCTACCAGAAAACTGGAATGAAGTACTTGGGAAGGTACTTGCTCAAACACCCCTTCTTGCTTGTGCAAGATCAATCAGTATATTTTGGCACGAGAAAGACTACAGTAGTGGTTCTTAAACCGGGGGCCATGACGGAGGGGGGTTGTGGGGGTAGTTTAAGGGGGACAAGGTAACATTTCTGAGGTTTTTTTTTTTTTTTTTTTAAACTAAACCTGGGTTAGTCATTTCAAAAAGTGGTAATGTGACATTTCAGCACTGTGCTTCTTGTGTAAGAAAATCAGTATCAGCTGCAGAGATAGCTACCAGAAAGAACAAGGTTCTAAGGGTGAGAGAAGTGGGGGTGTGAGGAGTCAGGAACGGCGACACCATCAACAAAGGGGGCCTGCTGACTAGATGTTTTTCTACTTTTTCATGCACTTTTTCTATGAATTCAAACACTGCAAAGGAAAAGTCAATTATCAATTAATAAGGGATGCACAGATATCTAAATCACATCCTCCTCTGTACATATTTCCTTAAAAAGGGAGAAAAATTATTCAGCAGCTTTGTTCTACTATGCTAAATGGGCACATTTCATTCACGTATTGCTGCATTACTTCAGAGGACAGTCTCAGTCTCCACACAGCACACCAGAGTAAATTCAGTACTTCTGACTGAACTGAGTTGTAAGCTATTTCTATTTGATTACCTACAGAATGTGACTAAACTGGAGAGTGAGGCAGCAGCGGAGTTTAGTAACATCAGATACAACTTCTGAAAGCTCGAAATTAGCGGACCTGCTGAATCAGGTGAGTAAAAACAAGAAACACCGTGCTCAGTCTAGAGCTAGAGTTTCACATGCCTTCCTAGAAACTGTATAACAGGATCCTACAGCAGCAATTTTCAACTTCATTGCCAGTGAGCCCTTTACAGTGCATAGCTTTGCTGCAGACCAGCTCCCAACACACTTTAAATAACCATTAAGACAAGTCACTACTACTACGCTAAACTTATTACATTGAATAAAGTTATTTGATTTTAACGGTCGTTCTTTTACTGATCTCTTTTAAAAGACACTACAGGTGCAGTGTTTTCTACTTGTAGGTTAGACTCTGGCGGGGTGCCCAGGTATATAGACATGTGCCCAAGCCAGAGTGCAGTGACGGGCAGTGGAGAGATCTGCTGGAGCAAGAAATGCGCAAAAATATATCTACAGCTCATCTGTAGTATACATTGAAACACATTTTTTAACGGAACAGTGTGTGGACAAACAAGCTAACATTTTCTTGTTCGCTCGATAGGTTGCAAGAAAAAAACGCATTTCAAAAACTCAAGGCTTTAAAGCAGTGGTCACTAACTCAGGTCCTGGAGATCTGCCCTGTTACAGTTCCCACCACAATCCATCACACCTGATAAAACTCATAGACTACTGGAAAAGTCCTAATCTCACAGGGCCAGACACAATCTCGTAAGGTGAACATCTGGGAACAGTATGATTTTTTTTGTGAAGGCTGAGCTCAAAGTAGACAAAAATGTCTTCAACCACATTGTGCAACAAGTCTGTCATTAATCTACAGATGTAATATGGCAGAACCGCACCCCCATCCAAAGAAAAGAAATCCACTCCACATAAGCATTTAGATTTGTGTTGCATGTGCAGAGAAAAAAATACATGAAAATAAAAATGCCTCCTGTAAGAAAAAGAAAGGATCAATTTAACCAGACTATTCTCAAGCTTTAGAAAACATCACTGGGCAAAGTTGATAATGGGTTACCAGTGGCTATATGTGGCCTCTGCAATCCACAGTTACAATATTACAGTAAACATGATGGAAAAGATTTTGCAGCTAATTACAGGAAAACATAACTGAATTTGCATTCGATGTTGTACTCCAGATGTCAAAGGAGTACAAACTGGTTTAGAGCCCCTTGTGAGTGGTGGATTTCCAGAACCATCAGATGAAGTGACACACACACACACACACATATACACACACATGCATACACACACACACACACACATATATTTTGTGCGTATGTATGTATGTATGTGTAATATATATATATATATATAATGTGTATATATATGTATATGTGATACATACATATATATACATATATATGCATATATGTGTGTGTGTGTGTGTGTATATATATACACACACATATATACATATATATATGTATATATACGTGTGTATATATGTGTCTGTACACACACACACACACACACATATATGCATATATATGTATATATATGTATGTATCACATATACATATATATAC
>JBBJLS010000028.1:13684544-13696079 GCA_037577275.1 Bryconaethiops microstoma | reverse complement strand
ACACACACACACACACACACACACACACACACACACACACACACACATATATACATATATACACATACACATATACACACATTTTTTATATATATATACACACACACATACATACACGTGCGCACACTCATGCGCACACACAGTGTACATGTGTGTGTTATGTGCATAATATAAAAATGTGTATGCACATATTTCAAATCTGTGGCAAACACTGGAGTTTAAATAAAAACTTACACAATGATCCTCCGGTTCAGGAACCAGTACTTCCTCTGGTGGCGGTCATAGCCGATTGGCTCCTGCCGGAGGTACGGTCGGCTCTTCTGGACTTCCATCACGCAGTCAGTGACACCAGGCACTTTGTGCGCCACACAGATCTCACACTGCCACTCGTCCTCGGGCACTTCCTCCAGTGGAGGCTTCACACATTCCAGGTGGTACACGGCAGAGCAGGTCTCACAGCACAGCAGGTCGCCGAGTCGGTGGCACACGCGGCAGTGGTCATCGTACTGTACCACGCCTTCTGACATCAGCTCCTCGCGTGCCAGGTTGGTGGTTAAGAACTGGTCCACCAGGAACTGAAGAACTTTTACTTTGCTCTCTAGTGGTCCGAAGGGGTAATCTTCACCCTCCAGGTGTGGCAGTACGTCCCTGTACTCAGGGTCACTTTCACAATACGACCGCACCACCTCAGGCCAGGTCATGCCGTCAATGAAGTAGAGTGTTGAGTTGACACTGTCCTTGAGGTCAGCTGGGCCAAAGGTGGTGTTGGATGTATCTTCCTCACGCAGGATGGCCTTTAGCAGGGCGATGTGCGTCTCCGCCATGAGCGTGCACTGCTCCTGACCCACCAGAGCTGCACAGAAGTCCTCAAAACGGAAAGGTGAAAGACGCAGCACGGTGCTGAAGTTGCGCAGGACTTCGTAAATGGAGGAGGCATTGAGCAGCTGCTCTGCGGGAATGAGGAGATCCTCAGAGGAGAGGGGCAGCTCCAGCAGAGGGATCTCTTTCTGCTCCAGGATGGGAGAGCGCGGCCGACGGGCTCTCCGTCTCCTCCGGCCTTAAATAAATAAACAAACAAACAAATAAATAAATGAATGAATGGGTGAGCACCCATTGATGTTAAACCTAACAATAAAAATCACATGCATTTATGGAGTTTGTTTCGTTCTATTTTTCAAAGCAAACGTGGTTTACAGTCTACACCAAAGAAATTTAAGTAATTTAGGAAATACTTAAATTACAAAAGAAAAAAAAAAAAAAGGAACATACTTTTTCCGCATGTTCCCCAAGAAATTATCCACAGATAATCAGTAAAACTATCTGGTAAGGGAAGGTAGAGTTAGGTTTAGGTCCCAATTTAGTAGAGCTGAGTTTTCAGTTGCATTTAATAGTTGAAAGCTGCTACAAGTGCATAAACAAGCTGAATCAAAAGAAATATCCATGTAATGAGTTAATTATATGGTAAGTTAGAAATGTTTAAGTTAGACAACAATTTTCAGTTAAGTTAAAATAGCAACAAAACACATTATTTGGACAGTCCCCAATAGATTATTTGGACAGTCTCCAACAGTTTATCTACAGATGCCTTGTTAAAACTTTAATTACAGTGCAAGGGAGCTTAAAACAAGTTTAGGGCCCAATTTAGCACAGTCTTTTACATTCTATTTTCAGTTGCATTTAATAGTTGAAAACTGAGGACAAGTGTTAATAAATTATGCAAGCACAAAAGAGCTGAACCCAAAAAATGGCCATAAAATTAGTTAGAACAAACATGTTAAGTAATTACTTAAAAGAAATGGAAGTAATTTGATACATCTTTAAAATACAAACAAAACACTTTATTTGGATGGTCCCCAATATATTATCTACAGATGCACCTTTGAAATATGTGGTGATTTTAATTATAGCGCAAGGGAAGTTAGAATGAGGTTTAGTGCCCAATTTAATAGTCTTTAACATTTTACTTTCAGTTGCATTTAAAAGTTGAAAGCTGATAAGTGTTACCAAATTATGCAAGTGCATAAACAAGCTGAACCAAAAAATGTCCACATAAGTTAGAACTAACATGTTTAGGAAGTAATGTACTGTTTGAGTTAGAACTAACATGTATTGATGTTTGAGTCAGAACTAACATATTTAGTCAGTTATTTACTGATGTATATGAGATTCCCACATTATCAGTATGATGTTCCAGTGTCAGGGTATGAAACTCCCCCCTGAATCAGGTGAAACAGCCCTGGCGCTCGTTTTCAAAACACTCGGCCACATGCGATGCTGTCAGACTCCTCACCTCCTGCCTCTGTAGCTCCTCAGCTAATGAAAACACGGCTACATGGGTGGGCGCTAACTGGGCTACACACTTTCTCTCAGCCCCTCATACAAACAACGAGGAGCTTATTGGCTTCTCATGAATTGAAACTATCCAAATTAAAGCAAAGGTGCAATGCCATAACATTCTTATTTTAATAATTACCCGAATAAGCATCCTATTGCCTTATTAACCCCCAACTTTAAAGACAGCTAGCTCCCCGGCTGGCTAACTCGGAGGGGAACTTTTTTCAGCCTTCATTAAGAGTCCACATTAACAGCTTTCTTTAACTTTAGCTATTCCGTTAGCACGTACAATATTTACATTCACTAACACGCACTTACCATTAAAAATGGATTCTGTACAGCCATACGGGTGTATATTAACACCTGTAAACGTAAAAAATATCTAACTATTGACTAACAGTTATTTTACTGGGGCTTAATTTTGCTAGTTAGCAAAGCTAACGTTAGCCAGAAAGCTAACAGCATTTCTTAGACGCGATTCAAACTCCTGGTTTATTTTACTACGTAGATAATGTTATTACTTTTCGGAAAAGAGACGCAA
Organism: Bryconaethiops microstoma; assembly: GCA_037577275.1. Lineage (NCBI taxonomy): Eukaryota > Metazoa > Chordata > Actinopteri > Characiformes > Alestidae > Bryconaethiops > Bryconaethiops microstoma. The sequence goes on along the minus strand of JBBJLS010000028.1, from coordinate 13,693,204 downwards.
AAATGAAAATATAAGCTATAATAACGCCTAATTGTTTGTTTAAGCGTGCAGGAGACTACAATGAAGCTGCTTGGTGTTAGCAGGTGAGCTAAGCTAACAGTTGGGCCTCGGCTAGCAGCACATACTCCATTTTGAGCCTTACAGCCCCACTGTTGTCAAATAAGGTTTTCTACAAGAGATAATTTAAAAGGGTGGCCTGGACCGACTGCAGAGGTCGGTGTGGTGTTTGTGGCATGCATGAAAAAAGAGAGAGCGGGTGTGAGGCTGGGGCTCAGTCCGGTAGCAGAGCTCGTACCCGGGATGCTGCCGTGGCTGCTCTCGGTGCAAAAGCTCGCATCGTCGTCCTCCTCCTCGGGCAGCTCCTCCAGGTAGTCCGACTCGTTGTCGATGGCCTCCTCCTCCTCCTCGTCCGAAATGGGCTCCTCGTCCACCTCCTCGTCCTCCTCGGACGCCAGGCTCACGGCATCCTCCTCCTCTTCACTCTCGTGGTCGTCGTAGACCACCGCGCTGGCTGCGTTCCGTCTCCCCCTGCCTCTTCCAGGAGTAGCTCTGCCCCTGCCTCTGCCCCTCGGTCCCGCCGAGCCCACCTTCCTCCGGCCCCGCGGCGGATGCTGGCTGCTCCGCTTAGTGGGAGTCACGAAATCCTCGTCGGGTCCCCCTCTCACCTTCACCTTGGGCGTCCGGCGCGGTCTGAGTCCTCGCCCCGGCCCCGGAGAGGGCTCCGGCATCAGCAGGGTTTTGGGCGGCCTGCCTCTTCTCCCCCTCATTATGTGCGAGTGTGTGTGTGGCTCAAACCTATTCTTTTCGACTTCTTCTTCTTTTTGCGCGCACTCCGAGGGCCGAAAAGTCGGAATTTCGCGCACCGCCGGAAAGATAAGCTCGCCCGGCTGCGGATGCGGCGGTCACGGGCGGAGCCGCGGCCTCTGTCGGGGAGAGAAAGCTCAAAACGCGCGGCCGGCGTCCCGCCTCGGGTCTTCTGCAGCCGCCATGTTCCTTCCTCTCTCAGACTGAAAACACACAGCAGGCCTGAGAGGGGCAGTCACATGGTCTCAGACTCACTGACAACACCAGCACAGCCCAGCATCGCTCCTCACACACTTTATCTGCACACCTCACACACACTATTGTACTCCTCAAACACTCACACTCATGACTGCATAGGGGAACTTTTTAAATTTATTTTTAAAAAGTTCCCCTAGTTTTTAAGTCATTGCACACACACCATGAGACTCATCTATTTTGTACCAGGTTTAAAACCCTACCATTATGTGTACCACTATGTGCATTATTGTATTTTTTTTGCTATGAAGAGCAAAAGGCTACCATGTGCAATATTGTGCCATGTGTCTTATCAGGTGCTAAAATGTAATTATGTGCGATATATTGTTACGTACACTAATCTTACCATGAGCAGTGTCACGTGAAGTTTTCTAAATGCGTGCTGAATCATTTTATTATGTGCAATATCTTATGTGCCGTAGCCTTACCATATGAATATCACTACTTATGTCAATATTACTCATATACAACTGATCACTACTAAGTGCAATAATGTACTCCTGATGGGGCCTTGATGGATTTGATGGTGATTAACATGGTAGAAATACTTGGTTTTAAAGTAAGTGAATGACTGAAGATTCCATATAGTTAGAGTTTAAACCCATTGAGCTCCCTCAGCCTTTTAGAGCAGCGGCCCCCAACATTTTTTGCGCCACAGACCAGTTTTATGTAAAACAATATTTTCACGGACCGGTATAGATACAACTAAAAACAAAATGCATTTGGTTTTTACTCATTTTTGCCAGCTTTGTCAGCTTTTTTTTACTTTGATGTACCGTATCACCTGACAAGCGTTTTTTTCAAAACAAAAGATCTTTCAGACTCTGATAATCAATAAAATATTTTCATTCTGTCTTTCTGTGCAGCCCAGTACCAAATGACTCATGGACCGATACCAGTCCACGGTTGATTGGGGGACCTCTGTTTTAGATTATGGGAATCAAGGGACCGGAAACCCCGCAAAAGTCCCTAAAGAATATTAGTTGAAGCTGAGGGACCTACGCCTGAGTATCTTCCCATGCAAACGTCCTTGAAAGCAAAGCTGTTACACATCAAATGTGTCAAAACGAAGTCTATGCAACCAAAGCGGACGTGTTGTTCACAAGGCCTATTTTTAAAAAATAAAGGCGTATCGGATTATATAATATTGGTTGCCCAGGTGTGGCCAGATCTGACTGAATATTAATTAGTGATGACCAATCTTTTAATTATTGGTAGAAACAGGGAAAGGTAGAGATATGAAAATAGGTTGAATCAAATTCATTGGTGGAATATCGATAGGTGGGATTAATTAAAAAAGTGGGGGTTGGATTCTTAGGCCTAATTAACCTCTGTGCAGACCCGGCTAGAGAGAGCTCTATGACCGCAGCTCCTATGGGCCACAGGCTCAAAACTTCAATAAAGCACCGATGCTGCATCTTTCTGACTCCGCTTGATTTCTTTACTTAGAAAAGGTTTCAGACTTAGACTTTCGCTTCAATTCTCCACGACACTCCTAACTGCCATCTGTGTCATTAGAAATTCACTTTACTGTAAGTTACTTATCTAGTGTCTATACCCAGTATTTGTGTATACAGGATATTGTATTTCATATTGAGTTTTTTTTTCTACAGATTTTTTATTGGATTTATTTAGACTTTATATTTTATATTGTTTTTGCATTTGTGTTTCTATGTGTCTTTGCAGACATAAGCAGTTTCCACTAGGATCAATAAAGTTTTCTGAATCTATAATCTATAATCTGTGAATTGAATGAATGTTAATGATTGTTAATTTGATTATTGTATCATCTGATGCTATTTTATTGCATATATTTTTATTGGTATCAACACTAAGTCACTTTCATAACCTCTTGTTGCACTACAGATCTGCTGGTGCAGTACACTAAATCTTTACACACAGCAGTGTCAGTTTTACACTGCTATTTGTGAGACTAATGTTCTTGTTCTCATCAGAGTGTTGTACTATTGTTTATTCCCTATTTTTGTCTACAGTTTGTTGCACTGAGCATGCTACCGACACAAGGATTTTCCTCGGGATAAAAAAGTTCTTTCTTATCGTAAGTGTTTTACAGTTAAGCTCCTTAAAATAACCATCTAAAAACCTGAAAATGAGTTACATCCTTTATCACCTCCATATACTCACTGTGAAGTTAATGCAAGGCATTTGACAGAGAGTGTAGAGTCTTTACACTCTTAAAAAAAAAAATCTTCAAAAAAGAATGCTGTAAAAAAAATTCTTAAAAATTAGTCTGTCAGGATCAGGACCTTTCAAATACAACGTGCTTTGATGTTCGCAGCACAGAATTATTCACCTGAGTTATACTGTCATCATAATATAAGTGAACTGATCGTTTGTAGGACTGTTTTTTGTGTATTTATTTAATTGCATCTCTGCATAGCATTCTTTTGCCATAGTAAATCAGAATTAAGTTATTGCTACAGAGGCAGTTTGCTAGGGTAATATTAAACAGCTGGTGACCTCGTGGTTAGGGAGTGGACCCCGTGACCAGAAGGTTGTGGGTTTGAATCCCAGGACTGCTAGTGGCACCTGTGAGTACCCTTGAACAAGGCATCTTCCCAGGCACAGTGTTACTGGCTGCTTCACTTGGTGAATAGGTTAAATGCAGAGGACGAACTTTGTGGACACAGTTTTTGAGGAAGGCCCTTTTCTATTCCAGCATGACTGCACCCCAGTGCACCAAGCAAGGTTCATAAAGAAATTGTTGGATGAGTTCAATGTGGAACAACTTGACCGGCCCACACAGAGCCCTGACCTCAACCCCATCCAACAACTTTTGGATGAACCGTTTTAAAGTTTTTATATCATTCTGTTCCGAATTGGATTTGTGCAATATAACTCTGCTGTTTAATCTGCGAATTGACTGAATGTTAATCTCATCCCCTCGTCATCTGCTGCTATTTTACTGCATTTATTTTCATTTTATTGCACTTTCGTGCACTACTGATCTGCACACTAATCTTAACACACAGCAGTGTCGCACTGTTACTTTGTTACACTAATGTTCTTTTTTATTCTGTTGTCTTATTATCTTTTGTTCTCTTGTTGCACTGAGCATGCTAAAGACAAAAGCATGGCCCTTGGTATAAATAAAGTTCTTTCTTATCTTATCTTAACTGTAACGGAGATTGCGAGCCAGGTCTTCTCATCCAACATCAGTGTCAGACCTCACAAAAGCTCCACAGAATGACACAGAAACACTCCAAAATCTTGTGGAAAGCCTCCCAAGAAGAGTGGAAGCTGTTATAGCTACAAATTGGTGGACCAACTCCATATTAAATGTAATTGTCATTAATGTCCCTGTTGGTGTAATGATCAAGTGTCCCAATACTTTTGTCCATATAGTGTCTCTCAGGAAACACTGGGTATCCGCTTGATGCATTCACATACCAGTTATTTACTTTTTGCTGGGACTTCATGGCCTTCAATGGACTGCTAAGGTGCTCCTCATCCTCTCTGACACTTCTTACACCAAACATCCCTCCAAATGGCCCATATTTTTAGAGAACTGAGAAACACGAGTTCGCCTCAGACTCCTTTGTTCAATACACTTTATCTTAACGTTTCTGGCTAGTGAGGCGGCACCCGAAGCTGCACTAGAAGACAAACCCTACATGGGTCTGTCCAGTTTGAAGAAGTATGGCTGATATTCTTATGTTTTACTTTAAAAAAGATGATCAGACAGTTTTTTTGCTTTGTTTGGGTCGCATAGCACTAGCAGCTAGTGACTGCTAGTAAATAACAAAAAAAAAATCGTAAAAATTTACCTCGAAACAGGCATTGTACAGACAAGATTATTTTCTTTTCTAACTTAGTCAAGTACGTTCGTGATGGGACCCATTGCTGCTTTCAAGATCATTGTCCATTTGACTGTTAGCCACTTTAGCAAGCCAGCTCCAGGCTCTTTTAGCTAGAACATATAATATTTCACAATATGTGAAATATATACAAAAGGAGTATTTCTAATTCGTGCTGCTAAATATTAGAAGTGGCCAACGTATCACGTGTGTAGTCGTGGCCGAGTGGTTAAGGCGATGGACTAGAAATCCATTGGGGTCTCCCCGCGCAGGTTCGAATCCTGCCGACTACGGATTTTTTTGTATTTTATTTTTTAAAACGTTGTACGTTTTAAATTAAAGTGACATTTTCTAGTCACGCGTGGACAAAGCACAGCACACAGTGTGAACAATGTGAAATTCGTTCTCTGCGTTTAACCCATTCATCAAGTGAAGTAGCGGGCAGCCAACGAGGCATCACGAGGGGAGCGGTGTGTAGCAACAGTACCTGCTCAAGGTGCCTCAGTGGTGCCACTAGCACTCCTGGACTTCCAACCCATAACACATCACCAAGACACAAGCCGTTTTTAAATCATACAGTGCTGGTGTGAAGAACATGACAACGCAACACGAATCCATTAACCATGTCTCCTGATACACTATATGGACAAAAGACGCCTGACGAGACTTCAATCACACTGTATTCAAATACAGAGACTTTAATATGGAGTTGGTCCCCCTTTGCAGCTCTAACAGCTTCCACTCTTTTTTGGAAGGCTTTCCACAAGATTCCCATTCCCATTCATTCTGTAGAGCATTTATGAGGTCAGGCACTGATGTTGGACGAGAAAGGCTTGGTTCAAAATCTCCGTTCCATTTCATCCCAAAGGTGTTGGATGGGGTTGAGGTCAGGGCTTTGTGCAAGTTCTTCCACACTGAACTCATCCAACCACATCTTTATGGAGCTTGCTTTGTGCACTGAGGTACAGTTATGCTGGAATAGAAAACGTTCTTCCCCAAACTGTGTCCACAAATTTGGAAGCATGGCGTTGTACAAAATGTCTTGGTATCCTGAAGCATTAAGATTCCGCTTCACTGGAAATAAGGGGCCTAGCGCAAACCTTGGAAAACAGTTCGTCCCAATCGTGTATGTCACATGTGGTTTTTCTGTTTTATCACTTGGTTACCGTGTGATCTAACGCTAGGTCAGTGTTTTACTATGAAATTGAAAAGTCTCAAAACCTAAGCATTTAGCAGACACTTTTATCCAAAGCAGCTTCCAGTCCCTAACTACAGGGACAGTCTCCCTGGAGCAATTTGGGATGAAGGGTCTTGCTCAGGAACCCAGTGGTGGCATATTGAGGGTAGGATTCAAACCCATGATCTCATGGTCCAGATGCAAGTATCCTACCCACTAGGCCACCACCACAAGCTAACCCTATTATGGTTAGCTTGTTGGAAAGAGGAGGAGCTGCGCTGAGGAAGGAAAATCAGTGAGATATTCTGAAAATGATGCAATTACTTCATTTAAACCTCTCAGACATGCTAAGGTTATGATAAGGCTTCAGTTTGGAATCCCCTTATGACTGATCCAAAAACAAACAAACATCCACAAATAAAAACTGGATTCCAAAAAAGAACTGAAGCAAATCTGACAGCTCTGACAGCTTTCTACTGGTGCATCTATACATACAGCCTCATCTGCTATTTCTATTTTTGCCCTGTGTTGACATGTGTGCAGTAGCGAGCAAGAGAGAGTCATAGTGACAGATTACCTGGCACTGATTCGGGGCAATCTGTGACTCCAATCCACTCCCATCATGGTTCTTGGATTAATAATCAGTTAAGAACAAAAATTCTACTGTTTTATACTAAAACAAATGTAACAGCATTGTAGGACTCATAATGCTGGCCACTGGAAAACATTCGCGTTGCAAAATTATAGTTTCAATGTGCAAAAGTCAAGTCAATTATAAGGTATTCATCAGGATGCCTTTAATTGACAAAAAATACACAAACGCTTCCAAAAGCTCTAAGTATGATACTAATTCTATACGAATTTTTATCTATGATTATGGTCCTCTCTTTACTAGTGTGCCCCATAGTGTACCTTCAACCCTTCTAATAGTAAAGCTAACCACTTACAGCTGTGTCTTCCTGAAAAAGTTGCTCTCACAACACTCACTGACTTGTTCCCCTATAAAGAGACTAACATTCACAAAAACAGAAACGCCCTTCACACACAATTTTTTCTCATGCAAATTCTTCCTCATCCAGAGATCTACGTCAAAAATGAATTCAACAGGAGGAGGTCAAATGATGATTAAAAGAGAGAAAGACAACTTCTAAAAATGTGCAAAACCTGGTATTTGTCAAGTCAAATTTAATTTTAAAGTGCTTTGAACAATAGAGGCAAGTTTATTGAAAATCTGAGTCCAAGTGCTTTACATTGATTTAATATGGATAATGTAGGTGTACATAAAACAGAAAGTATGTGCTCTCCAGGTCAAAAAAATTGCATTCTCGGCAAAATGTGGCATGTGTCGAAACTATCACGGTCATGGTTGTTTGGTTGAAAACAGTAAAACGGTTCTGGAGAAGGAGGAGCAGTGGATGAAGCTTTACTGAACAGAGTGGTCGGACTCTGACAAGACGTCCCAAAAATGACGAGAGAAAACTGTCCCCATAAAACAGCACTCAAAGCATAAACAGCACTCAAAGCATAAACAGCACTCAAAGCTCAAGCTCCACTTTAGCTTCACATATAAAAGGTGTTTCTGATCACATTTCCACTGTGAAAAGTCTTCTCAGTGCTGTGGGTGTGGACCAGTGCAAGTTCGGAGATGTGCAAGAACATCTAACGTGAATTGGTTTTAACCGAAGACATCAAAAATGCTTATAAGTACAAACAATTAATGTTAAACGGTTAATGTCAAGAAAATGCAAATGTTCTGCAAATGTTTGATTGTGCAGATGATTTATTCTACAATCATAAGCACACTAGAGAGGAGATCAAGACATGCTTATCGAAGAAGTTGCTGCTGTTCTTAGAACAGTGGACTGGATCATAAGAAGCAAAAATGCAACATTAAAGATGTTTGGAGGTGTTTGTGGAGAAATTTCTGCAGAAAAAATTGAAAGCAAGTTTCCTGAAACGAATGGAAGATGAACTACAGGCAAAATGTGAACACATGAAATACTGAAATTTGGTTTTGCAATAGTTCTGAGTTTTTGGCCTAAAACATACTTTTAAAAGGATACCCAGAAATTCTGTTCAACAAAAAGTTTGAGTCCTTTTTTAAAAACTAGGATTAAAAGTGGATGTACAGGTCAATATACTGTGAAAATAAAAAGCACCGACCTTGAAAGATGTTCGAGCAAAAAGCAAACGCTTTAACCAAATAGAATGAAGTCTTTGTCTGGTGTGACGCGAAGACTCACGCATGAAGGCAAATCAGCATAGTATCATTCCACAGTGAAATGAATTTAATAATAAAATCAGAAAATAAACTAAACCATACGGGAATGCAACTGATAAGCAAGAGGAAAAGAGAAACCTCCTGGCTTTAAATATTTAATGCAAAGTAATAGTTAAGTAAAATATCTATATGTTAAGTAAAAAGTCTGTATCTATTGTACGAACTAACATTCTATCATATCTACCCACAAGCCATCAGGCTACTAAACTGCTGAATACTGAGCACTGAACACTTTGCACAACCCCCTTGAACTCTGTATGCAGGAATATATATATATATATATATAGATATATATATATATAAATAAATGTCTTTTACTACTTTA
>JBBJLS010000028.1:13666069-13684444 GCA_037577275.1 Bryconaethiops microstoma | reverse complement strand
CCCTTAACCCCAAGTTGCTCCAGGGAGACTGTCCCCTCTAGTTAGGGAATGGAAGTCGCTTTGGATAAAAGCGTCTGATAAATGCCGTAAATGTAAATGCATGACTGAATGTCGACACAGAGCAGAAACTCTTTAATCCTTGTCAAGAAGTGCTTTGATCCTGACGGTCCACTAGAGGCACAGTTATAAGTTTGTGAAGGGCACACCCTGGGCCTGATGTTCAGGCACCAATCCGACACACTGCCAGAATGCTTTGCACAAAACACAAAATGCATATGCATTAGATGGAGGAATATAAAACATGGGTGGATCAAGCCAAAGCTGGTATAACACGTGTAGCTAAATACATTTTCTGCTCAACTTGCTAAAGTTTAAGCAACTCACAGTGGCTAGTTTGGGGTAGTAGAAATGACATTACAGCCCTGCAAGCTATTTTGGAAGTAAAGAACATTTCTGAATACCACCCTTTTTTCATCACTGAACTGAACATTTCTGTTTTGTCTTCAGCTTGTTGATGGCTCCATTGTCTTGTAAACCATCACAAGAATTGGAGCCATGTGCAGTTTACGTTTTTAGTGAAACAAATTTTAAATTCAGACGCAGTCGCAATCGAAGCAATTTCACATTGCATCTGAGCTCAAACACACATCTGGCCCTCTGTAATTAAAAGTTTGAAAACAACTCATCAAATGTTTCTCCTGACATCATGGGTGTTAATAGCAGTGTTTGTTCTATCTTTGCTGAGTAAAAGCCTCTGTGCTTCTGGGGGGTGAGACTAGATGTTGAAACATTGCTGTGAGGATTTGATAGCACCCATGAGAACATTAGTGACGTCAGGTGTTGGGTGGAGCTCCATTGCTGTAGAGAATGCAGTTATACTTTTCTACAGCCCCAACACTGACCAATAAAATATGACTGGAGGCCCTCAAGCTGACACTTGGCACTGGGCATAGTGACCTTACCTTATGTGAACCTGCTCCAGTGGCATTTCATTGATCAGTGCGTTTTTATGGAGATTATACAAGCTGTGTGTGTTTAATTGACACGTGTTATCAGTGACCTTCTAGATGACTTTATAGCTGAATTCCCTAATCAGAAGGGCTGTCTGGATACTTTTGGCCGCAGAGTATACTTTATTTTGTGTGGATTCTATTATCAGGGTCTTTCTCTGGTTTGCATGCAAGCTTTGTATCCTCTTTGTCATTCCATCCTTGCATCGCCTTCCAAGTTTTTGACAGCAGTGTCCAAACACCAACTATCCCAAGAAGAAATTCACTTGCAGTGCTGCCTGTGTGCTGTTTCATGCACGCAAAACTACTTTCCTTGGAAATACACCATGTCCCATATGGTGTTTTGCTGAAGCAGCTTGTATTAATAACAAGACACCTTCCTCAATGACAGTTCTGTGACTCATGCTTTAGTACAGACAGGAGACATTCTGCTGTATAGTACTGCCATCTTATGGAAAACCTGAACAGTTACACCACAGACACACCTGAGCACTAGACATGCAGAGTGTCTGAAAGAAGAAGGTATATTGATGGACTCCACCATTTTTTCTTAATTACTGCAAAATGTATTGGTTGAGATGGTGGTTTGATGTGCATCGTATAGGAACAAATTTGTTAATAGTGGTTGAGATGGGAACCAGGAGTAACAGCTCATTTATTACTCGAAACCTCTAGTGAACATATCACCAAAGATTTTATTTTGTAATGTTGATAATAGTACAATAGAAATAAAATGAAATAAAAAATATTATTTGCCTTTGCCTCTGCATGTACCTCCCTCCCATCCATGCATGGAGTTTAAAAACACATTTAAGGACAAACCTTCTCAAATCCATTGTAAAACAATCAGGCAACATATTCGTATCCATTAATGTAATAACGTTCTGTGAGAGAACTTTTAGAGGCTTTAAACTCTTTAGACGCCTGGTTCCTATAACCACCACTGTGAACAATTTTCTCTAGAGCATGTTTCTCGGGAACGGAGCATTTCACGTCAAACCACTCTGAATTTGCATTTCAACCACTTCATTATGCAGGACTTTTGAAAACGTGATGGAATTTCCCTTTAACACTGAACCCAAGTACAAATAAATGATTTATGATGTGTGTGTGTGTGTGTGTTGTATTTTAAGTGGCTATGATATAGCTACAATATGAAGTGCCCTTGAGCCAGGCATGTGACCCCATGCTGATTGAAGGCTGTTGCTGTGTGGCCCACCTGTTTGTCTACTTCATGCTAGAAATGAACTTGTGAGTCACCCTAAAATTCAGCAGGGTATAAATCTTTTTAAAATCTTTTTTAAAATATAAGATACATTTATGTGTGAACTACAGGACTGAGATCATTTTATTTCTTTTTTTATAACTGGAGATGGGTTAATAATACGCCATAGTATTAAGCAGAATGATGACCGTACTGTTTAATTTTATCCATAAATATGCTTTCCAGTAATGGTGACGGTGGAAAGACATGGCCTACACATGTCACAATCTGATATTTTAACACATTAATATCCTTAGTCATGTCATATAAGCCTACCATTATTAAACAAACAACTCACTCTCTCAGAGAAGACTTGAAGAGAAAGAATCAAAAAGCCCATATCCTACAGTTTTCTTGTATGTTTTTTATTTTTATAAATAATCTTAAAATGATTTATAACCTCTCTTTACCCTTTCAGAATTAAACAACCTGTTTTGTTACTGTGTCTGTAAGACTGATAGCTCTGTATGTAAAGCTCTGTTATGATTGGCAGCCCTGTGCTGTGACTCATTCAAAAGGCAATGAAGACTAAAGTGCTTCTTATTTCTGTGTGAATGGGTGGGGCTAACCTGCTGTAGGCTGAATAGATGAGGAAAATGTAAATATCTTTGTGACATCACAGAAACAGTGAGTGCAAAACACTGCTTAGTTCCCATATATGGACTATATAGACTGGAGAGTGAACGATATGTACCTCAAAGGCATTTGCATACAACATCAGTTTCATACCATAGACTACATCAATATTTCAAAAAACGTTTTCTATTATTTTGGTCCATTATTGTTCACACATAATTGAGGCTGCTGATGGCCTCGTGGTTAGGGAGTTTCCCCTGCAATCTGAAGCTTGTGGGTTCGAATCGCAGCACTGCTAGTGTCATTGCTGAGGTGCCCTTGAGCAAAGTACCTTCCCCACACACTGCTGCCCAGGCGCTACATCGCTGGCTGCCCCCTGGTGAATGCAGAGAAAGAATTTCACACTGTTCGCACTGTGGAGGAAATGCAATGACTGCACAGATATACAGAGACAAGAAAAATATAAAGCTAAAATAAATCCAATAAAAACTCAATATGAAATATACTATGCTATATACACAAACTCTAGGGTATTAATACTAGAGATAAATAACGGTTAAGTGAATTACTAGTAACACAAATAGTGATTAGGAGTATGTTATTGGATATAATTGAGATAATAGTATATAAGTAATCCTGACATAAATTGTGATATTCACATGTTGGGACTATTGGACATAATAAAATATTGCACATAATGAAATGATTTAGCACCCAATAAGAAAACTGCAAATGACATTGCACATGGCAAGACCACTGAATAGAATAGTAAGATTCTAATTGTTATAATTATAACATCTATAATTGTTAGAACATTACAATTAAATCACACTAACATGACTATGGGTGTGGTCAAAGCAAGCACTTATATAAAGGCATGGATTATAAGGGCTGCTGTCGACACCATTCCCCTGCAGACTGATCGGGTCAGGCAGGCCCGGGGTGTTCTACCAATCTGCCAACGGGTTGAAATTTAAGACCCCTACTCCCTCCCCTTTTCTCCTCCTCTCCGCCTCCTGCACACTCCACTCAGACCAGTTATTCTGGGTGCCTTCTAAGATTTATGCCACACACTCAAATCGGTACTCAAGGCCGAGACAGCTGGATAGGTAAGGCGCTTGAGTGTGGCATTTGCATGGAGTGGAACTCCGGTGGATTTGATTTAACCTTCCAGTGGCTCAAATGTGACTTTTATCCAATTTTGGCTTATGTAAAACAGCTCACTAGACTAGACTCTGACAAGAAGAAAACTAGGATTTTTAGATGCCACCTGGCCTGAATGATGCATGGTGTGTATTGCTGTGCTCTGTATGCTCCTAAATGAGCTGACTAAAGTCCCTCTAGAAGAACAGCCCGTATACTTTCAAGGTACAAAAGCACGCAGCTGTAATATACCAGTCAAATCAGAGTAGATGCACTGGTGGACAGTAGAGGCAGATCTAAACCTTTCTGACCTGAAAGATAAAAACTGAACCTGATGCTACTAGAACTGCAATTCTGCTTCCAATTTACAACAGCACAACCTCATTCAAATAATAGAAATACTGTAGAAATTTCAAAATAAACCATAACAGAGTGTAGAGTATGGAAGTTGGAAACACCAGCAAATGAAATTATTTGAATTAAATTTCTCCCAAAAAAAGAAAGAAAAAAAAGAAATCTGTCTTCCATGTGGAAGGCCCAGGTTCAGGACGTGCTGACGACATGTAGTGTGTCACGTGACGCATGCGTAGACGCGCACAAATCTGCACGTTAAAGAAAGAGAAAAGAAAAACTTGACACATGCTTGCATGTGGGTGGCTTTAGGAAGCTGTATTGCTTCTTGTGTTGGTAAAATACCGATCTGAGCATGATAAAAGCAGTTTCATTAAAGTGCACGCTGCTGTCCCATGCCGTGCACACACACACACGGAAGCGCGCGCTACACCCAGAGGTTTGATTTTCTGTGATTTACGGCGATTGTGGATGATTTTGATCTCTTCCATGGTCTTCATGCAGCACAGACTCGTGCAAGCCCCCATGAGTCTGTAATGCTGCACGGTAGGCTCCGATCATGTGTGTTTGCATGTCTGTGCAGAAACACGGGTGGGCTTTTGTAGCCCTACTGCAGCTCACTGCTTCGTGGCAGATGTTAGTCCGCTTACTGGTACAAGCCAGCTAATTCTGTTGGCTACGACCTGCTCTACTGATACAGTCGTAAATCTGCAATGCTTCTAACACTGTTTGCAGATAAAGCACTTTTTAAAGGCGTCGCCTAGCCCTTTATTGCAATGACACCTAATCCTGGTCCTCCGTGCAGCCTTAAGCCCTGCACTGATCTGCAATATCACAGCATCACTGATGTCCAGCACTGCAAGCCCTCAGTGATGCTGGAGGCTGCAGCCAGCCTACCCCCTCCTTCAGCTAAAAGTGCTTCTGTGCCAAAATTTTCTTCAGTAGGGGGTTTTAGCCAGAACCTCTGGGTCAGTATTGTGATTTCAGTCACACTTCCTGCTGAAAAAATGTTTAGAAAGCATTAAATGTGTCTGTTGGGTCTCTTTCCAGTGATGACCAATAGTGATGGTGTTTAGTGCTTTCCTGTGTTTATGTGGGCTGTTTTTATGGGTTGGTCTCACAATGCAAAGGATCTTAATGGTGTAACAGGTGACCTGTGGCTGATTACAGGTGCATTTGGTTTTAAATGGAGTCTAAAGATGTTCCTCAGGAAACTAGTGGTCTCTAATGGTAACAGGTCAGTGCAAGGCCGAACCGGTTGGTTGAGCGGATGCTGCAGCCACATTTATTCTTGTTTTCTGAGCGAAAGAGGAATTTCACATGTTTTGCAAAAACATCTGTATGATTCAGTCTTTAACATCATTCAGAGTGATGTAATTGTGAAATGGTGCATTGCAGAGAACCTCTGATTTTCTTTACACTGGTAATGATAGGAAGCAATCCATAGGTCTGCAACATTCAAAAACAACCAGTAAGGTGAACTTGCATGTCTTCTGAGTGTCTCTGAGTTTCTAAGTTTCTGCAGAAAGGACAGTCTCACATCGAAAGCTTTGTCCTAATGGTGTGATTTTGCAAAATTTAGGAAGGATTCTGGTCATATCGTAATAACCCATGATAAATTATTTTTCCTGCCTGCTGGTGCCCAGTGATGTAATGAAAGCTCAAGATGTTTTTGAGACTTTGCGTGAAGTTTGACGTTTTGATGGATTTTTCTTTGCTAGCTGAAATGATAGGTTGAATTTATATGTCCAAGGACATGCACTAATGAGGTATACATCTTTAGCTTTTCTCTGCACTGTATGTGCAGCTGGGCTTGTAACAGGATTGTAATTGTGAACTGATGGTTCTACATTTCCATTTCCATCCCATTGTTCCAACACTTGTCAACACAACGCCCATGTTTAACTGCGTGTCCTTTTTCTGGCAGAGGCTTCACCATGCCAGCAGATGAGGTCCGCCAGAGGAAAGGAGGAGGACGCAAGAAGTCTAAGAAGGGTAAGGGGAAAGGGCAGGGTGGCAGTCCCAATGAGCGGAGCAGTAGTTTAAACGAACAGGATGAAGCACTGCTGCCTCCTCCTGTTGTGCCACCCAAGAAACCTGTGGAGGAGAAGAAAAGGACATTGCAGGCCAAGACTGAGGAGGAGTCGTCCATGGCGATCTGCCTGCAGGTGCTCTTCCCCTACCTGCTGGCTGGGATGGGGATGGTGATGGCAGGCATGGTCCTGGACAGCGTGCAGGTGGGTCATTTTTTAGGTTCTTTTATTGCTGGATTCTGTCCTTTACTTTCAAAGATGACTAGTGAAATGGTACTGCTAGTACTCCAGCATGTTGCGGGCTAATCCCTATTTACTTCTTCTACACTATATGGACAAAAGTATTGTGACACAAATGTTGTTCAGGGTTTGAGCTAGGCCCCTTACTTCCAATGAAGGGCTTAATCTTATTGCTTCAGGAAACCAAGACATTTTGGACGTCATGCCTCCAACTTTGTGGACACAGTTTATGGAAGAACCTTTTCTAATCCAGCATGACTGTGTTCCAGTGCACAAAGCGAGCTCCATAAAGACATGGTTGGATGAGTTCTGCGTGGAAGAACTTGACTGGCCCACACAGAGCCCTGACCTCAACCCCATCCAGTACCTTTGGGATGAACTGGAATGGAGATTGTGAGCCAGACCTTCTCCAACATCTGTCTGACCTCATAAATGCTCTACAGAATGAATGGGCACAAATTACCCACAGAAACTCCAGAATCTTGTGGAAAGCCTTTCAAGAACAGTGGAAGCTGTTGTAGCTGGAGAGGGGGACCAATTCCATATTAAAAGTGTATGTATCTGAATGCAATGTGATTAAAGTCCCTGTTGATGGAATGGTCAGGTGTCCCAATACATTTGTCCATGTAGTATATGTGTAGTTATGTTTGAGCCAACAGGTGTTCTGTTCTGTTCTTAAGCCAAAGGGATGAGATCTACAGAGTGGAATACAGAGTAGATTACAGAGGGCATTTTCCACTCTGTAATCTACAGAGTGGAAAATGAAGTATTCCTTTGAGTCAAACTCACAAAGTGAAATCTTTGTGGATCTTAATGCTTCAGTATACCAAGACATTTTGGACAACGCCATGCTTCCAACTTTATGGACACAGTTTGGGGAACGTTTTCTGTTCCAGCATGACTGTACCCCAGCGCATAAAGCAAGCTCCATAAAGACATGGTTGGATGAGTTCGGTGTGGAAGAACTTGACTGGCTCCACACAGAGCCCTGACCTCAACCTCATCCAACACCTTTGGGATGAACTGGAACAGAGATTGCGAGTCAGGCCTTCTCATCCAACATCTCATAAATGCTCTACAGAGTGAATGAATGAACAGAATGAAACACTCCAAAATCTTGTGGAAAACCTTGTAAAAAGGGGGGGGGCACTACATATTAAAGTCTATGTATTTGAATGCAATGTCATTAAAGTCCTTCTCTGTGTAATGGTCAGGCGTCCCAATACTCAATAGGATCACTGGTCATTTTGGATGGTAAACAAAAAGACTATTTGTATTGAAGACATTGTGACCCTCTTCAATACTAGCAAGTATGAGTCAGTTCCTAAATGTGTACCATTTCACATTAAACCACTTTGAATGGAACAGAATCTCCTGCTAATTTTGTTCCTCACACTGCTGAACCTCTGCAGCCGCACATGACCTCAGATTAGTACTAAAACTAATAATCCTTTTAGTAAATGAATCCCAAGTAATTAAGGATCCTTCTTGCAGCATAACTGTAGGTCGTATGGCCTCTGCAGAGTACAGTATTTACTCATATTTATGGTGGCCTGACTGATGCAGCAGCCCTGTGTTGCTGGCGTCACATGCAGGACGTCCAAGTTCACATCAACTGCCGATATTGCTCTTCGGGCCACCCATGGCTTTCAGCATCTCCAAGTGGTCGTTCCAAAATGTCAGTCTGTGCAGATGACCTGCTTCAGAATCATCCAGCATCTGGCCTGAGGCCTCCTGATCCGTACCATATGGTTAGAAGTCTGTACATGACCTACAGCAGGAAGGACAGGGGGGGCTGAAGCACTGAATACACCCACTTTCTATCTGAATGACTTTTCAACAGCAGCTCAACTAGATTAACATTTAACAGCTTGCCAAAGCTCCTCTATGAATATATAAAATGTTTTGGTGAATTTAACTGTGGAAAGCGTCCAGCGCTTTCCAGGCAACGACTCTATTCAATGCTGACGGATGGTGAAATGCTCTTTCAATATTTGGATGAGAGCATCATGCTGTGGTCTTTCAAGAGATGGCCAATACTGCATTCACAACACTGCCAGGAAAGTGGTCCTAATAACAGGCAGGGCTGATGTAAAGCCAAGGAGACAAACAAACCACATACACAGACGGACGGTTCGCTAGACCGTAAGTAATGCAATGTTTAGGTTCTGGCTGAGCAGAACCACTGGGCATGTACAGGACCCAAGGCGACACACAGAATTGTTGTCAGACTTTGGGGAGAAATAAAGAATCTAACCTAATTATATTCTGATCTTATCATCAAAAAGAATATAATCTAATCGTATTCTAATCTAAATCATTAGATTCTAATCTAATCCTATTTATCCTTTAACAGTGTTGACATCTGAACTCCTTCCAGCAATTTTACTGCCAGTTTTCTTCATATCTGGAGCAGCAAGTTGCTGCAGACACAAAAGGGGTAAGCTAAAGCCTTATGTTATTCCACCATTTTTTCCAGTTACAATAATAAATATTACCACATATAATATAAAAGTGAATATGAACATTATCTTCTTATGTATCATCTTTCATAACTTTAGGCAGTATACTCGAAACCATTTTGTTTAACAACCTCCTGGTTGTTAAACAGTCAGGTATTAAACACGGACTGTCTGGTTACTATCGCCAATGTAGTGAAAAATACTGACTATGTTTCTCTAGAAATTTCACATCAACCACTTGGAATGACTGTTTACAAGATTGTTTAAAGGTGAATAATGCAGATACACAAACATCTTTGGAATTAGAGCTTTAACATGGTAAAGAAACACGAATTCTGTAATAACGACAATATACCCTAAAATATTTTTAGAATTTCATTTTTATTAATTGAAAAAAAAAAAGCAAATTAAAAAAAGAGCCCAAAATAAGAAAAAAAAAGAAGAAGAAAAGGAACAGCTAAAACATTAAGTATCATTAGGTAAGAGAATGCGAGACTTTTAAATAGGACTGGTTCTATGAAGACACTGGTGCAAGTGTTTGTGTGTGATGGGGGGTGGGGTGGGGGGGGGGGATGTTGGAGGAGGGGTTGTGGCGGAGGCAGGAGTTGAGACACGATCTCTCGCTGCGGTACTGACAGAACCTGCCACACAGGCCAAAGCAGCAGGCCGGAGACACTGACACACCAGAGAAAAGGCACTAATCCAGAGAGAACAAATAAACACCACAAGCAAACTACAGCCACAAAACAAAAAGGTAAAAAAAACCCCCCCAAAAAACCAAAACAAAAAACAAAAAGGCAAACAAAAAAACCAAGACACAAAGGAATCAAATTGGCTGACAGAACAAGTGCTCGAAATACAGTGAGGGGAAGAAAAAAAAAAAAAAAAAAAAGACATCAATAAAACTGATATTTCTACTATTCACATAAACTCTCTTTCTATGGTTTCTCATACTGGTTTTACTGGTGCCAGTTACGGACTGGCGAATACATGGCAATAAAAGATCAGAAAACAAAGATTTCAAATCTTCTGGTTAAAATATGGATACATGCCGGTGCATATAGTTTCATTTGTACGGATACACTGTAAATCGATGTCTTGACACTGTAAATAGACTCGCATCTCAGAACATGGTTGTGTGGTTCAGAACTCTTACTTCCCTCATGTTCATTTCTAAGGACTAACGTCAGCTACATTCACGGCCCAAGAAATAGAAGTGGCTGCAATAAATACCTTGGCTTAAAAACGGTGGCTGGCCTCTTAATACGATTTCACATTAGACAAACTCCTGCAGGATAAATGGCTCTCACTTGCATGTCACTGAATGATAGCGTCCTGACAACAAATGGTATGCAGCTCTTCGAAAAAGAAGAAAAAAAAAAATGTGAATGGAATATGTGATTTAAATATCATGTGGCTTTATCTGAGCAACCTCAGATATTCATAAAAATTATACTGACGATTCAGCATGTCCCAGAGCTACTCTGTTTCATCCAAAAAAAAACTGAACATAATTTACAAGTGGAAAAAAAGGAAAACAAAAATATATGTGGAAAGGTAAAACAGACAAACACATACAAATATATAATATATATATTCTTTAAAAAATGGATTCTCTCTATAGGTTTTTTTTTTTTTTTGTGTTTTTTTTTTTTTTTCCACAACCCAAAATTGATGTACAACGCTCTTGTTCCCATGATTTCACAATCGGAAACTTACGTAGCATCAGGTTTTTTTTTTTTAAACTTGAATGGAACATATTTTTTATTTATTTTATTTTATTTTTTGATTTCTTAAAACTGATAACAGCATAGAATTTTCTGTTATGCACTGATTAAAACATGCAGCCAAAAAAGAAAGAAAAAAAAAATGCATTACAGGGAGTGGGTCTGGGAGGGTGGGGTTGTAAAGGCAAAAGCAGCAGGGTAAATCAAAAGACAGAATCGTTGTGTTTTGTTTGAATTTTTGTTTGTGGTGTTGCTTTATGTCTAGACTCATCTCTTTGCTCTGGCAGACTGCGCAAGCAAGGCTTGCAAGCGTTCATGGTGATGCAAATATTCTCAGGAATCAGCATTGATGTCGGCCAGATGTCAATGGAGAGATGGGGCATCCATTCTCCAAACTTTTTTTCTTCTTTCTCTTTTCAAGATTTCCATTTCTCCTTTTCACTCTGCACATCACAGGGTGTTAAGGGTGGGGTGGTGTGAATTGTATATGGGGTGTGTGTGTGTGTGTGTGTGTGTATGTATGTATGTATGTATGTATGTATGTGCGCGTTTGCGCAAGAGAAGAAAAGGACTTTTTCTTTTTACATGTTCCGACTGACAGGTGTGACGTAGTTACGCGGGAACATGCCTGTTTGGCCGTGGCACGCACCCTTCCACCAGTTGGGGTCGGAGTTGTCCAGGACCTGGATGAAATCACCACGCCGGAAACCCAGCTCACCATCCTCCTGAGGGTCGAAGTCAAACAGTGCCTGCACATATGTAGGGTGCTGCAGACACAAGAACACAAAAGCAAAAGTTCAGTAGTAGTACTTTAATGCCATATCAACAACAATGGTTCTGTCATAGCAAAAAGGTATATTAAACAATATAAATTATTTGAAACAAACAAGACAAACAAAAACAATTAAATATATAATCTAATAATATCTGTAATTTTATAATAGTATATAATTAATAGAACACAACTCAACACCTCGAACCAACACTTATTTCAAAGAATATACAATACGGGATCCTTTTCTTTGCAGGTCCCACTGAAGAGCCCTTTGAATTCCAATTTTTCACCCTACTCAAAGTGAATGACCGCCAGGTCAAATTAATACCCTATATTTACCTCAATTGTAGTCAGTCATGTTTAGTGTTTACAACAAATATGGATACAATATTTAAATGGTTACAATTCCTGCTTTTAGATAACAGAGAAAGAAATGGATTTATCAAGCAGTAAAAGCACCAAAGTCACTGTTCTTATATATATAGACTAAAAGCCCTCAAGACCCAGTGTGAAAAGGTTTAGCATATATCACCTCCATGACGCAAGTGGAAAACATCCCGGACACAGAAAATATAACTGCATTTATTAAATAATGAAAGAAATCACAGTTTTGTCCCATGTAAATTTAATTTCTGGGTTAACAGCTGCTTCATTAAGAAACAAATGCAAACTATTCCTTCCTTTGTTCATTTGGTGTTTTTAGTCCCAGTGTTGCTTCAAGTCCAAAAGACAGAATGCTCCAACACTGCACTGCTGTCAGTCAGTACTGAAACAACCATTACGTGGCCCAGGCAATGAAGGCCCATATCAGTTGACTCCTCTACATCAAATGAGGATGAACGGTGACTGACCTGAGGCACCTGCTCAATGTCTCGTAGAAAAATCTGCTGGTTTCGCGAGACTGAGGTGGAGCGATGATAATCCACCAGCTCGTTGAGTGAGTTAAATTTTACCACCCACAGAAAGTACTTCCCTGCCCCATCACGCAGCACCTTAAAGTGCTGCACGTCATTACCAAACCTGCAGAGAGAGACAGAGAGACAGACAGAGAGAGAACGAGACAGAGAGAGTTTGTCAAAAAATGAGAGAGAATGAAAGCGTTTGAGATGTATTTATGACCCATAGCAGACATTTGAGGACTGGAACAGAGACACTGACAAAACATAACCTGGTGTGAAACTTTACTAGTTACGATTTAGATAATACAGTCCACTCCAAGTCTATGAGTCACAAAGTGTGTCATAATACACTCTGGGTCAGCTGGGTGGCCTAGTGGTTAGGTTGTGGGTTTGAATCCCAACTGCTAGTGACACCACTGAGGTACCCTTGAGCAGAGTACCGTCCCCACACACTGCTTCCCAGGCACCTTTCAAAAGCAGCAGCACCCTGCTTCGCTTGGTGAATGGGTTAAATGCAGAGAAAGAATTTCACACTGTGTGCTGTGCTGTGTTCACGTGACTATAAAGGGCCACTTTACTTTACAACCCGACAATTAAACGTATTCAAATAATGAGGCAACTGAGTCGGGCGTGAACTGTGGTATGACCTTATCATAGTTCTTACACACACACATACAAAACACCGACTGGAAACAGAGACAGGTGCATGGGTTTATCAGCGTGGAGAACATGCACGTGGGGTTGGGATAAAAACGAGCAATTATACTGATGCCAATCAAGATTGTTTTACATATGGAACTGCACATGAAAGGCCAGAACAGCCTCATGTCTTATTACCAGACAGTGGAAGGAAAAGGACCCACTCACCAACACACACGCACACGCACACAGACAGACAGACAGACAGGCAGAGACACAAAAACAGGTGAGCAGATGAAACAACAAAAGAAGTATTAACTATGAAATAATATAATTAAAAAACATCTTTTCCTGGCAATTTACATAATCTGGTACTCAAGCAGATCACTAGGTGAACTATTAAACTGATTAAATGTACAAACTTGCGGTTTAAGTTCGGTCAATGGAAAAAACAAAACAAAACGAATGAATCCTATAAATGATTAAATTACAAAAAAAAAACAACAAAAAAACCACCTTTCACCAGGGGAGATTTTTTAAACAGTTCTACTTGTTGTTGCATATGGTTATTATGCTTGTGTGTGCTATAATAAAATCTATAGCACACACAAGCTTAATAACCATAGTGTTATTTTGCACCGAATTATACACTTGTATCTGCTCTGGTCGCTTGATTTTCAAGACATGGGACATGCCTGAGTGAAAGCAGAGCCGTAGTTCAGCAGATTTAGGCCAGTGCCAAAAAGTCTCTTTTAAAAGTTTATCCATACAGTTAAAAAAACAAACAAACAAACAAATCTCATATGTAGACTGATGTTAGTGTTACTCTGACCTGTGACCCATTTAACAGGATGATGAAGTTTGTTGTACAACAGCACAAGCTATGGTTGCCATGGATACATTGCCATAATTACAAATGAACAAGGGAAAAATGAAATATTCCATAAAGGTGGTTTATTAAGGCTATGTCATTTGACAGTATTCCTTTGACAAGTACACCCCAATAGCAAAATGACCAGATTTGTTTTACAGCATTGCATAACAAAGAGCAAGTTTGCATTTGTTCATTTCCATTCATCATGCTTGAGTGTACGGCACAGAGTTGGCACTGTCTGCCAGAACAGTGTCCAAATAAAACTTCCGTTCCTGCCCACTTTCCTTGATTTTAAGTGAACTGTTAGTCAAGTTCATTCACATGCTAATCAGACAAATAGTCAGCATAAGCATCCGAGAACTGTATGTATGAAAGAGAAATCTGTGATGCATCTGTGATGCAGCCACAGCCCTGACCCCTGTGTGTAATGCAGAACCACCAAAAAGTCAACAGCATGTTGACTGGTAGTGTGCGTCTGAGGTGAAGGAGATAAAATCAGAGTGCTAGACAGACGCTGTCAAACAAAGCGTTGATAAAGAAGATAAAGTGTGGGAGGAAAAATTATAAAAATGTGAAAGTCAAAATGAGAAAGAATGAAAGAGAAAGGACAGGGGTATCCTTGACTGCGGTCACTCACTTGACGGACAGGGAGAAGTCTCCAGGTGCACTCTCACTCTCTCTGATGAGGAAAGCTCCGTCGTGCCTCTGTTTGTTCAGCAACTCCTCTGCTCTGGCCCGAGGAATCCTCCCGAAGAACCACCTGCATGAACACAGACACACATAATCAAATTAGCACACAGCCCCTAAATCAGAGTGTTATACCTGCAAAGAGATAAACCAAGAAGCCAGTGGGGCACACACCTGCACTGGACAGTGGATGAGTTAAATTTGTATTTTTATCCTTTACATAATTTACATAAAGTGGACCATGCAAAACTTTCAGAACAAATTATCTTTAAAAAATATATATTTTTACACAAAAATTCATTCTAAGTTTTATTTTCTTTCTCCTGTAAAGCTACAATCAGAGACACAAGCTTTTGTTCAGACAGTGACTATTCATTGTATAGGACAAATTCATAACTGAGGACTACTTTGTTTTAAGAAAGTGGTCCAACACTTTACTATTTAAGGCATTTAGATAATACTATTTCTGTCCTTATCAATATTGACAGATATTTTTACTCAGTGATAAAATATCTTGATTAGCAGCATTTTTTTTCTTGCTAATTTTTGGTAAATCATCTTCATAATGTGCCGTCTTCTGATATGCTGGCATAGATATATCACAGACCACTAACTAATAGCTCAAAATACTTGTGAAAACAACCTGTACTGCCTAACCACATGGTTATTTTCAGATTAGAAGTAAACTAAGGTTTACATCTTTAGACATGTTGAGAGAAAACACCCGGTGTGGGAGATAAAGATCTGAGAGATGAGACAACCTCTGCAAATCACACAGAAAGGTCTAGAAAAAGGAGAAGCAGAAAAACACTAAAAGCAAAAATGAATTAAGCACAAGCGAAGATGGGAGAAGAGAGCAAAGGGAAGTTAATGATTAACAAGCTGTCAAACCTGGCAATCTGTCTGGCCAACATGTAAGGTTAGATGAATAATGAAGAGGACGGGGCATAATGTCCTCAGCATTAATGTGATATTTAAAAAAAAAAAAAAAAAAGGAGACCTCCTTGTTCATCTTAGCCATACACACACACAAAAAAACTTTCATATATAAAAGTGTGGAAGTGTTCCTTAGGGCCTTAATGTAAAATATCAAATAAACAAACAGCAATTGCTGCCCTCTAATGGTGTTAAAAGGAACCCTAACTGGTAGTATTTATTGACCTTAAAATGACAAAAAAAAAAAAAAAACCCATCAAATATTAAAAGAAGAAAAAAACATTTGGTATAAAAATGGAAAAGATTCTACTACTTGTAGTTCAGAACTACTGTTGTGTATCGTCAAATGGTCACACTCCATTCAACCTTTCACACTGAGCAAGTACTGGTTCACTTATGATATCTGCTAATCAGCCTTTTCATTTTGAATCAGAGTGATACATTCCCTGATATGAAAACAATCGTGCCGGTTACACTGCTTATCAACAAACAGAATCGGTCCCATGAATAAAAATGATTAAACAGAACAGTCATGGAAAGAGTGTGTGTGTGTTTGTGTGTGTGGACAGTGGGACGACATCTGACCAGCGACTGTTTGCCAGTGCCAAGAGAGAAATGGTGTAAAGAGCCTTGCTACCATTGTTGCTGAAACAGACACTTTACCAAATTTTTTTCTGAGAGTTGCATTTACTGAAAGCTGAGGGAGATCAGGTAAAATCAACTAAAGCATAAACAAAAAGTTTTGACAGGTTCGACTGTACAGGTTTAGCTCTGCTTGTCTACTCTTCTTCCTCTTTATTCCAAGAGAAGCTGTACATTTTAACTGCTGTTTCATCATTGTCTTTAGAATGCAAATTACATGCCAAATCATTACATTTTTCCCTATTTACATTTACCTTTGGACAACATCTAAGTGATGTGTGTCTGAAACAATGACTACATCCTTAAGTAAAAACCTAAAATAAAGCAATGGATTTTAAGAGTTTACATATATTAATATATGTATAAATATTAGTATCTTTACTAATGTTTATTAAATAAACATTACTTGCTGCTGCCTTCTAAAAAGTGTCTGTGTTTTCATGAGACCCATGCCACATCTCAATAAATAATAAAAATATAAACAAAATATTTGGGAGCCAAATTATTTTTTCAGGAGCCATAATCTAATGTGACATAAATAAAAAATATTTTCATGGCACATTTTGTCTCCAGTCTTACCCTATGTAAAGAACGTTAAAACAAACAAGAAATCACAACATTGTTGCCAAAGTAAAAAACAGTGTTTCTCATGTAGTTACTGTTTATTTTTCTTATATTTTAGAATGTGCTCTGCAACAGGCAGCCAGGCCGTGCGAATCGTTTCAAATCTGTCAACACTGCTCTCGATAGAGATGTGTCTGTTGCGAACGAGTCGGTTCCTGGACTAAATCTGGTAAAACGAAGAGCCGTTTGGGAGCCAAAAGAGCAGGATCTTCTTGGTGATCTGCTCCAAATGATCCAACTCACTAAAAAGAGCCGAAATTCCCATCACTAGCGCTCGATCGAGCCTCACTATAATCACGTGATGGTGTAATAGGAACGGCAGTTCTGAGTTGAGCGTATCTGCACGTAATTATAAGAAGTCATTTTTCTTGTATTTTAGTAATTTTAATTTCTCTTGGTTGTGAGAGACGATCGGCATTCGCCACTGAAATGAAAACAATAGTCGCAAAATAGTCTAGCTGCCATCTGGAGCCCTGACAAGTACATTTTATCAGTGAAAAAGTCTCATTTTCATTTGAGCGCTATGCCACAAGATATTCGATTCAAACGGGCTTCATCACTGCTCTGATTCCATTCAGCTTTGAAGAGACAATGTTCTTTCCGCGATCAGTGTGTGGAATTTTTTTTTCAATCTCTGTTTAAAGACAGCAACAACGTAAACATGTTTTTGTCCAGTGGTCCTTCTGTCCAGAACTGTGACTATGATAGTGAACTGATGTGTCAAGATCTATTTGTTCTAAAGCAACACATTAAATCCTTTTACCTACTTTTCTCTGTAAACTTTGTTCAGTGAGATCATTTGTCCACCGTCGTCCAAATTTAATCAAACCAATCGTTCAGCTATTCATTTTGACTCATGAAAGGAATCGATTAATCTTATGGAAAATACACGGAGCAGCAAAATAATATTGTGAAGCTGTAAGTAACATTTGGCTTTCACACACTGATGAACCTAAAAACAGCAGCTGTCTCACTCCTGCCGTTTCCTGCCCATCGGTAGTGCAGCACCAGAGTATGTATTGAGGAAGTGGCCATCAGGTCACTCCCACAAAAGCCACTCTGTGTGATTACACACATTTTCATCCCAGGGCCTGATAAGGGACGCCTCCCTGCCCCCAGGGCCATGGTAACACTGTTCAGGGCTGTGTCTAAAACTAAAGGCAGCTGTCTTGACACCTTGCTGCCCAGCTGTCTCATGAATCTATACCTTAAAAGGGAGTGTTGTGACAAACCACGCTTGGGCTGTGCTTCAAAATGCATTGATATTCAATGTTTCCAAGATACCAACAGCTTAGCCATTATTGTACCACACTCCAAATAGTGACATTTACACACTCGAAAGTTGCTGCGCTCATTGTTCTAAAATTATAAAAACAAAATAAAATATGCACCCTGTTCCAAATTATTATGCAAATAATATTTTTCTCATTTATCTAAATAATTGATGTAAACAACAGTCAGAATAATTCTCATGTTATCAACTATTAAGAGTG
>JBBJLS010000028.1:13644672-13665969 GCA_037577275.1 Bryconaethiops microstoma | reverse complement strand
AGTTTAATTGAAAACCAAAAAATCTAATTTTTGTGACACTTAAATAGAATTTGCATAATAATTTGGAACAGGGTGTATATTAAAAAATGTTTAGTCAAGATCAGTCAGATTAATTTGGGCAACAAGCTAAGGCCACATTGTAAAAAAGGTGTTTATATAATGTAACAGGTAAGTTAAAATGGTTGAATACAAGAAATTTACTGTAGTAAAATGTCTAATTATATGAAATATTAAGTTACTTGCTGCCATTCTAACCTTAATGAATGCAGCAACTTATATGAACAGCCGCTGTAAAAGCAATGTTAAAATACAGAACAAAAAAAAAGAAAACAGAACAAAAAACAGGTTTTCAAAAAACTTTGGAAAAGTGATGTGTTAAGGAATGTTAATTGATTATAACTTACAAGTAATGTTAATATACTAAAAGTTTTTACAGAATGAAACTTTTTCACAAAAGTTACACTGGCTATTTCTTATCAGAACGAAAATATTGAGTTAAACCAATTCTGAAGAAATTAATTGTGCCAGTACTGCTGCTCTTGACCACATCAGCACTGACGCACATGATAATGTGAAACATAAGGCACCGAAGGATAGATCTACGGTGCTTAAAATAAATGGGCAAGATGAACCTCAGCAGAGATGATGATTTCATACATAGTCAATTTAGACATGACCGCACGCTTCCTGTCTCAGAACTCTGTCCAAGTACGCAGGACGTGTGTTTCAGACACAAACTCCTACAAAGCCCAGGTGTTTAGTGCCCATTCCTTTCCCTCCCCCTAAGACTGACACAAAAGTTATGCAAAAAACACACAAATGACTGACTGGCAGAGGAATGACAGAACTACCCTCTTTCTCATTATCCTTGAGAGGATCTGGTGCGTTGCCAGCAGCACTGACAGGCTAGAGCTTGATATTTCCAAAATTCCGATATTTGATATATTGCGTATCACCCTCCCCGTATTTTTGACAAAATTTACATGTATTACTACTTATTTTTTCTTACATTTTATTCTTCTTCCTCACTGTCATTATGTTAACATAGAAATGATAATTTCAAGCAAAAATACTAGTACAAATCACTGGGAACTATCTGCTCGCCACTATGGCTACTCTGCGATACTGGGGTGGGCAAAGTGAGATTGTCTAACTATGGGGTCACCAACCTTTGGCAGCAGGTTTTCATTCAACCAAGCAGGAGCTCAGCGCATCTAACGACACAGATGTTCGAGACCAACTGATTAAACAAGTGGAATCAGGGGAGCTTCTGCCTGATTTAGTGAAAACCTGCAGCCACACTGGTCTTTTGCAGATAAGATTAGTGAACCATGGTATAACTTGAGAAACCGTATTCATCATCAGGTTTACTTGAATTACGTTTTTGAAAAGAAGACAATAATAAAACAAGAGGGAAAAAAAAAACAAAAAAACAAAAAAAAAAAAACAGGAGCCATTGATGCGTCCCATGGACCAAGTCTTGACTTATTATAGTACTGAATGTGTCTTTTCATACCAGGTAAATGAAAGAAATCTAGTTTGCTTTCTCTAAATTTGAAACTCCATATTTTGAATTAATTTCTGTACACCATTCAATGCGGCTGTCCACTAAACTTTATTCATCAAATCAACCAGTTGGTCCAGTTCATGAATCAAATGTCAAAATAAAAAACAAAAAACCCAACAAAAACAAATCAGATGGGACGTCTTCTCTTCTTGTGATAAGGACACACTGCACAAGTAATGTTTACTTGTTTTTCTGTTTGCAATGTGTATCTGCATTCCGACATGTATTTGCAAGTACACAGATATTGTTTTAACAGATGCATTTAAAAGGTTGCAATGAAGAATGACAAAATGAAAATATGATCTATTATCCTAAACTACAAATAGCACCATATTGCCCATCATATTGTCTTGCTCTGACAACAGTGCATGCCAATAAAGCCCACAGCACTGAACTTGAACAGAGACAGTAAAGTGGAAAGCTGAATTAAAGGTCTAAGACCCTGAAGGAATCTAGACATGGAAATGCTTCAAACCTGACGATGGAACCAAAAACAGGGACAATTGCTCTGAACAACTAACTTGACTGGATAAACACATGGGGAGCACTTACATCCCAATTGTCTGAGCTCCCATTGAGCAAGAAGGATGAACACAGTTCACCGATTTAGCAAACTGCGGACACACTTTCACATCGTGGACAGTTATCCAATCCTGTAAGCATGTTCAATGTTTAAGATATTTTCTGAAAGCAGCTTGAAAATACTAGCTACAGCAATGTCACAGACGAAGTCATCAACCTCCCTGAGTCTCTCCTCTTTTCAAAGAACAAAAGAGTGGAAAGCACTCAGACTTCAGCTGCATCTACATCCAAAAGTTCAAAGCGTACATGAGAAATGGTAATTCACTCTGACACTGTTGCAGTGAATCTAATGGGCAAGGAACACTGCTGAAGAAACAACTACTAAAACGCAGAGAGCGTTGTTTGCTTGTGCTTTCTCAGCTCCTAATTAAGACCTAGGCGTCAATGTTTTAAAGCTGCACGCATATGCAGGGCGAATAAGACCTGCGTTGGAGTTTTTTTATTTTTCAGTGGTGGTGGTGGGGGCCGGGTGGGGGGGGTGTGTGTGACGGTGACAAAGTCATACATCAGGCTAAAGTAGTTTAGTAATGTCACTTGACACATACAACTACATTAGACTGTAATTAACCATTAGACTGTAGTCAGAGACCATATACACTATATGGACGAAAGTATTGGGATACCCTGTTCAGGGTTTGGGTTGGGTTTCGGGAAGGATGGCATTGTTCAAGACATTCTGGACAATGCCATGCTTCCAGCCTTTTCGATTCCAGCATGACCCTGCCCCAGGGCACAATGCAAGGTCCATAAAGGCATGGTTGGAGCCTTGATCTCAACCACATTCAACACCTTTGGGATGAACTGTAATGGAGATTATGAGCCAGGCCTTCTCATCCAGCATCAGTGTCTGACCTCATAAATGCTCTACAGAACAAATGGGCACAAATTCCCACAGAAACTCCAAAATCCTATGGAAAGACCTCCATGAAGAGTGGAAGCTGTTCTAGCTGCAAAGGGGGAACAACTCTATATTAAAGTCTATGTATTTGAAAACAATGTCATTATTTGCAATGCCTGTTGGTGCAATAGTCTGGCGTCCCAAAACTTTGTCAATATAATGTATATCTTGGCCAATCGACTTCATGTAGAGTACAAGTGAATAAAATAAATTAGATTTTTAGATTAGATCTTTATATCAAAACCAAGTCTGGACTTGGACCTTTACTTAACTCCTGTTCAGTACTGGAGGTCTACACCAACGGAATGTGTGTAGACACACAGAATGTGATGAACTCTTCTTGCAGAATTGAGACCCCCCCCACCCCCACTGGGATCTGTTGATGTGATTACAACAGAAGTTCACCGCTAATGCTGAGAGCAGCGTTAGAAATTCTCACTCTACATTACTGCAATGCAGAACCATGGTGGCCTACTGACCGTTCTCAAAGATTACAAGATTAAACCTCAAATGAAGATGTGTCTGGCCTAGGCTACACAATCCTGAAACTGCACTCACTAGAGACAGAAAGATCTGGATAAGCTCAGGGTCATGTGAAAATGGACAACAGCTGGAAGACCGTTAAGGAGAGGAAGTATTTGTACTTACGGATGTGCTTTCATTTCTATATAATTCTTAGGGATGAAACCGTCTTTGCCATTCAGCTCTGCCTTATACCAGTTCTGGTCACATTCTTCATTTAATACCTACAATCAAGAAAAATTGATTAAGCATGGTGGTGATGCCAGAACAAAACTTTGTATCTCCAAAATATTGACCATAT
This sequence comes from Bryconaethiops microstoma, assembly GCA_037577275.1. Classification (NCBI taxonomy): domain Eukaryota; kingdom Metazoa; phylum Chordata; class Actinopteri; order Characiformes; family Alestidae; genus Bryconaethiops; species Bryconaethiops microstoma. The sequence continues at coordinate 13,662,099 of JBBJLS010000028.1, read as the reverse complement.
ATGTGACAGAAAAAACATGAATAACTTAAAATAAAAGTTAATGCAAAAATATTTCTTTCCAAACAATTCTGAGGCATTTCCTGTGGCTCGTTCATCACGATATTTTCACAGAGTAATGATCAGCTGGTGTTTTCAAAGTAATAAGTGAAAACAACAAAAATGGAGGAACATGGTTTTGTTCTGAAAGCCAAATATAACTCACTTAAATTCGAAATCATTATGAATACAACAAAGTTAACAGCATAAACTAAGCATGATAGCACATCAACAGTCAGAACACAATATTGTGTTTGATGCAAGATAAGAGATGCACTCTTCATTTGGCGTAGGGGTTGGTGAAATAAAGGCATGTGTCTATTTGTGAGCACTCAAACGCTGCGTGGCAGATGTCTGACATCGGTTTAGCTGGTTTCTGTGAAACTGTGGGTTAGTGACTCATGCCTCCCAGGAAAAGTTTCATAGCATGAACAGCAGAACTCCTCAGCCAGTAAGCAGAAAATATGTAAATGAACCCCCCACAAATAGTTCAACCAGCAACATTTGAATTTAGCACATTTTTAGTCCCGAAATTATTTTGACTATGTATGAAATACAGAACTTACTCCCCTACCACAAACCATTATTACAACATATTTAAATGTCTGTTTCCATGCATTTGAAAGTAATGGCATATCAAAAGGATTCAGAGTTATAGCTGCTGAAGAACTGCAATGAAAAACTGTTGCAAGTGTTGCTTCAAGTCACTAAAATAGTGATGATCACAACTAAGACACTTATTTATGGTTATTACAAAAACAATACCTCATTCAAACAAAGCACGACGTTTCAGCTATTGTGCCGAAGCGCTGAAAAAGTTCAATAAATGTTTTCTTTACACATGCTGTTGCCATTATGCTCAATGGATTTTCTTCATCGCTGGCCAAAAAAACTAGTTCTGGACGGTAAAAGCAAACAAGAGAACGCTTTTTTTTGTGACCATTGCGGAGGTTCAGCAGAGGGAGTATTATTCGTCAAACCGGTCTAAACACTGCACCACTCAAAAGCAACCTAAATAAACCTTTTCCTTTTAAAATAAGCAGTTCAGACTGTTGCACTTGTACACAAAAGACTGCCCTCTGATTCATGCAATGCTTAAAATCACTAAGCATTAATCAATTGATCCAATATGAAGAGTAAATAAACAGAACACCTCCAAAAAGTGGCAATACAGCAGCTGGACCAAATAAAGTAGGTATGATGTGATATATAAAAAAAATAAAAAATTTTTTTAAAGTAAATGGGATGCCTGAAGGCACAACACAATACAAATTTCACAATACATGGGGTCCTCCAGTTACGACGGAGATCCGTTTCTAGGACGGTGATGTAACACGAATTTTGGTGTAAGTCGGAACACAAGTCAATAACCTATCCTTAACATGAACCTGCGGCAACTTCAATCTGAGCGAGCGAATAACTTCAGCCGTTGTTTTGAACAAAATTTCGCTTGTTTGGAGATACTTTAGTTTGGAAACGCCGAAAAGCAAGACGGCCACTTGCAATGTGTGTAACGCAAACGTGCCGAAGGGTGGAAGTACGGTTGCGTCGTACAATACAACAAATTTAATCAAGCACCTGCAGAGATTTCACGACAAAGAGTACCAGGAGTTAATGCTAGCAAATAGGAAAAAAAAGACACCAGGCAGCAGAGGCTCAACGTTTTCCAAAAACGCAACAAGTTTACAGCAGACATCCCAAAAGAGAAAGGAATATCAGTGAAGACTCTTAGCTCTCCCTCAAGACCACTTTGGGGTTCTTTCAGGGGCTACTTTGTGTATTTTTTTGGCAGTTTTTGCCCTCTCCCCTTCTCTCTCTCTCTCAAAACACAATGAGGCTAAAGTTTGGCATCTCGTAACTCAGCCGGTCCACCTTAAATACAGAAGTGGTTAGATTACACTCTGCCCGTGTTGTGTCTCTAAATTCACATTATTTAAAATTTTAGTTTTACACTTCATTTTTTACACAGTTCTTGCTGCTAAAATGGACATAATACTTGAACTATTTAGATGATTCAGCCAAGATTGTTGTGTGTTTGATTTTTACAGTATCGACAGTCGCGTATCGGAATCGAATCGGAACTGGAAAAACGTGGATTGGCCCATCACTACATAAAACACAACTAAGTAACACCAGACAAAAACAGCCATATAAAAAGTTTTTTTTTTTTTTTTACAAATAGAAACTAAGAATCAGAAGGAGAATATTTAACAAATAACTGTTACAAATAAATTAGTCTGTTTATATATACTTTGATTGTGCCATAACTATCATGATAAAATGATCATATTGTAATATTCTACGAACAGATTACACACAAAAAAAAGACATGTGGCCTTTCTTCATGGTCGACACCTCGGCACTCAAAACGTGTGGCTGACACCCAAAAGCAAAACTAGACGCAGCCCTATAAGGTTCATGACCTACAAGAAAAGGTCTTGTTCAGTCAATCAATAAAACTAAAAAACAAACAAACAAAAAAAAAACCACACCCCTTACACACTTGTCTTCGTCTTTGCAAGCTTTTCTTTGTCTTGTAGATCTTGACAATCTGACATTCATAGCGAATTATTTAAATTGAAAGTTTGAGTGAAGTGGATGCTTCGAGCACTGCAGTTTAGCAGGAGGGTGTTCCTAACTAGAGAGAATATCAATTGTGAAGGTATACAGCTGTTAAGGTGGCTTCTCCCTTGCGCCTTTTTAGAGCATAATGAAGCGCAAACAGCTCTCTGTAGTTCTCTGCGGAACCGAGCAGAGTCCAAGAGAAAAGCAATTAGACTAAAACTATCCACTCAGTGTATCCGATAAGGAGGGATAGTTGCAGATGCACCATTTACTCGAGGAGAAAATAAGTACTGATGAGGGCAGGCTCAGGGAACACACAACGAGAAATGGTCTGATGGCTTCACCGAAGCATGGCTAATGAGGAAAGCCCCACCCTGGTATATATAAGAGAACATGGCTAATAAGCAGAACCCAGCTACACTAAAACAGAAACTAAAGTAAAGTATACAACGCTTCCATTCTTGTAACAAGAATGTTCACATTAGTGAAGTCCCACAAGTTTAATCCATAGCAAGGTAAAACAAAACAAAACAAAAAAAACCCCAAATATATTACTGCACCTTATCAAGAGCTTTGTACTAAAAAGAATGTTTTAGTATAGATAGCATGTTCCCAACATCCCCCAATATAGCCAGCTGCCTCGTTAATGTTAATATTATACACTGAATCTCTCTTGACCATCTCTGAGAAATGCTTTATCATACATTACAGTCCAATCTGTCTTGCCCTTTTTATAAACTTAGCTTTCTACATAGTTAAACCTATGAGATGAAAAAGTCATTTAGAGAAGTTTGAAATCGAGAGCTGTAGAGAAACTTACTAAGCTTATCAACATCTTAACAGTTGTGGCATCAGAATCTGAAACAGAAAACCTTTACTGATCTCTGGAGGAAATTACTTGGGAACTGGGTTGTGGTGTGTAGAACACAAATATAGGCACAACAAACAGACCCAGTGAATTTACAAAGCCTTGCATGGACCTCTGGCTATTGGTCTGTTTTAAAAAAATAATAATAGATTTTAGGCCAAAACTTTACCTCAACAGTATCATAAAACAATGTCTCAGGCATCAGGCAACTTATCTGTAACCATAGCTGAGAGTTTGCTGTAAGTTAGCTTTTAGGGACATTAAACTCTTGCGAAGTTTGGTTCCCATCAACACTACTGTGGTTCTCTAAAATAAAATATTTTACAACAAACCACTCAGATCTTACCATATTAATTTATTTGTGCACAAATAAAATATGTGAAACTGTCCTTTAAACTGATTTCAGATTAAAAAAAATTTTTTTTTTAAAGTTTTCAAAGCTTAAACAAAGTCTTAACATCTAGACAATGTAACCCCTCTTGTAGGTGGACTCAATAAATCACCACCACCACCACAACAGCTTGATTTCAGTATGACTAGACACCCATCTGTATATAGGAAATCTGCTCAAAAACCCCCTTTGAGGTGATCATCAAATGAATGGGATAAAAAAAAAAAAAACCAAAAAAAACCAAGGGGGCCATTCCCATGACGATAACAATGTATATTATAATACTGGTGGCATGTAACACAAAACTATTTGAACAGATTAACCAAAGAAAAGAGTACAGCTAGAAAATACCATTTTGAGATTAAACTCCCAGAATTTCCAAAATATATCTTTCAATACTATTTGACTTTACCCCCCAGTCCAAAGACATACACGTCAGGTGAACTGGGGTTTCTAAATTGACCATAGGTTTGAGTGTGTGAGTGAATGGTGCATGAGTCCCTGCCTTGAGCCCATTGACGCTGGGTTAGGTGGCTGCGACCCTAGTGTGGATTAAGCGGTTACAGGGCAAATGAGTATAATTTGACTAGATCAAGCCGATACCACAGTATATCAAATCAGCCACAGAACATCAGGAACATCTGACTGACTAGGCTGCAAGAATTGAAAGTTGTTGGAGGGCTGATGTGCATATCGTAACACAGATCAGTACTACAAAGCCCAACAAAGCAGCAAGAACCAACAGACTATAATTCCTCATTAACTAAAGTCAAACTGTAAAATTTACAATTTACAAAATTTACATCTGGAAGACGAATGCTCAGATCCAAAAACACTAACAAAGGATGCACACTTTCAAAACTAGAGCAAACGAATGAACTTACAGGGGAGCACTTCCTTTTGTGAAGTTTTAGCTGGGTGGGGGATGTTGTGTTAAGCGACATGAGTATCACATGGCTGGGCTTCGAATCAAGTTTACGTTTACTGAATCTTTAACACTGTCACAGTTGCTGCAGTCAGCTAATTACATAGTCTTGTTACTTTTTTAGAACATTTTAAAAAATGTTTTCACAGACTTGTATATGGTTTTGGATATAAAATTAAAAATAATTATATGCTTCAAATTATATCAGTCCATATCATTAACGACAACAATAAGATGTTCAATATTGGTTATTGTATCGGTTCCTTTTCAGTGCATCGCTAACACTTAAATAAAGGTCTGTAATGCTGCTCATTTGTTATATCATCTGCAGTACAAAGGGAAAGAGTACTGACAAGACAGGAAAAGCCAATACATTTACATGCTTCCTTTCAGTCGTAGAATTAAAAAAAGGTTTCGAAACTGAGCACAAATGGGCATGAACTTAACGAGAAGACTAGAAAAGAACGTCTGACTTTGTAGCAGTGTGTGGGGGCGGTACTTGCTCAGGGTACCTCAGAGGTGGGAATCGAACCCACGACTTCCTGATCGCAGGGTGAACGCCCTAACCACTAGGCTACCATCTGTCCTGTATCTTCTCTATTATACCACATATCACATGCGCCCACAAACCTAAATTCACTTCAGCCCTAAATAGCCCAGGGGAACAATGAAACAACTGCCTCCTCTCACCATTTTTCGGTCTTTTAATCTTGCCGAGCTACAATAGTGTGTTTCTATTCCTGTGCCCGAGGACTGAGAGATAATCTCGTCCACAGCTGTTAGGGCCTGCTGCTGCTCCACCGAACCACAGATCAACAATGAAACGTCACATCAGGATACTCACCAGGCACTGCTATCGTCAATATTCATGTCACGACATATCAAAAAATGTTGAATGTGAGTCTGACTGGCCCCTCTACTAATGTTAATGATCTTGAAATCTTATTAAACTCATAAAAAGGCTTTTATTTATCTGAATCGTATCCGATTCATAGAAATTATATAATCAATCACAAAAAAAATAAAAATGCTATGTATTACTGCGATCCCTACAGGATCAAATCTGAAACAAGGATTTAGAAAAATGCAGTGTTTTAACTTCTGTTGTACACAAATCACTATTGCTGTACTGATTAGGATTAAAAACATGAATCGGTCAAATAATCTAAACCACAAATTAACAGTATGTTTAATTTCTATATGGTCCAATAATGTATTTTTTTCCAGTATTGATTTCAAAGGACAGGAGTCAAAAAGTACTTCACTTTTCTTAGTCTATCGCAATGAGAACAGCAGCTCCCCACACGTCGGTGCAATTTACTGAGGGCTGCAATAAATCAAGACAGGATTATACAAGAGTGTAAATGAATCTGTAGGCCACTGGACAAAGCTCCTTCCAACTGTAGGCCACATGTTCTGTTGCTGATGATGGGTTTCCGCCTTTCATCAAACAAACACTTTTCTATCTAGAGACTGACCACAGACCATCAGTATGAGAACAAGTACACAATCAGAAATAAATTACAATTCTAAACTTAATTTAGAGCCCTTTACCTATGGGAAATACAACTCAAAGCCCCTAACAGAATAAAACAAGAAAACAAAGGAAAATTAATAAAACAAAAGTGGCATTATTGAAGATAAATTTAATAACACCAATAAAACCCCAAAGGTTAAAAGTAATTTAATAAAACACACTGAAGTAAATACCTTATTAGTTAAATAAAGTGCCAAGTAAAAAGATGGGTCTCAAAGAAGACCTAATAAAAATGTTTCACGTGTTACTTGTCAGTTTATTTATCACTCAAGAAATCATGAAATGTGAAATCTCTTTCAGTTGGACGTTTCTATGTTGGTGTCTAACTCAACACACTTGTTCCGTGATCCTGAGACGTAACCCATCAGCTAACTGGATACTGTGTCTCTTCAGGAGACTAAGTTGAGTCTCCAGTCAAATTCAGAGGCAGGCTTTCAGTTTAAATCTCCACTGAAGGAGTCAACATCCAAACTAACACCCAGAGCAAAGAATGATACTTTAATGCCTACACTGATCTAGAGAGCTTCAACAAAGTGTCAACATGACGACGAGACAGAGGTAAATGCTCATTACCAGGCTAGGTGTTATTTTACCACAGCCACTATGCAAATAAAAGGTACAAAATATTTTGGCATTAAACCCTGCTACGTGAAGCCATGCTTAGGCAGCATGTGCATATCATTTATTACTGCATTTTTAACATGAACAAGCTTAAAAAGTTAAACACATATGGTTTTGCCTTTACTGAGAAATACTGGAAAAGATCCAGAGAACGAGGATCTGATGATGGCAGATCACTGTGATGGCATCAACTCTACATTTGACAGGGAGCTTTAAAGAATCTGATCAGGTCACTTTTAAGGTAAAAAGCTGCAGCATTTTCAAGTTCGAGTTTATTTACAAAGCACATCATCATACACAGAAGGTCATTCAAATGTACTTTACAGAAATGGAAAATAAAATTTAGAATAAAATACAAGATAATGGGAAGTTTTTTGAATAAATTCAGAAAAAAAAGAGCATTACAATAATCTAATCTGCTGGAGATGAATGCATGTTTCAGCTTCTAGCCTTTTCTCTCTTCCTTTGAACACGACTATTTTTCAAGGGGATTTGCTCTATATCTCTATATTCCGCACCTCGAAAACAGAAAAAAAGGCTAGTATATAAAACTGTGTGGCCACCTCCGACTATCGTTTAATCTAAAAAAGAAACGGAATGCTGCTGGTAATAAAGGACTATACATTTCTGCTTTTTAAAGATTTCTGATTTTTAAACTTCTGCGATTTACAAAATCATACTTTTATTCTTTATTGATTTTATAGCCTATTTTCAACGTTTCATCCTCATTTTATCTCTGTAAAACAAACTGAATGACTTCTGTCCATGATAATGTTCTATATCAATAAGTCTGCCTTATTAATAACAGCTCTTTAAATGATAAAACGCTGCTTTAAAACTTTCCTTTCTGACTGAGGTTGCCAGAGCATTGATAACTAATGTAGTAAGTGGTTTACAACCTAAGTGCTATCCAACCATGATCTTTTATCATGCTCTAGAAAGTACAGCAGGCAGGTGTTCCTCATGAGTGCATGCCTCACTGCCTAACACCAGGTTTGGCTTAAGACTTGTTCTATTGGTGGAACAGTTACAGAGTTAGTCAGCTCACCTGGCAGAACTCGAACTCTTTTTACTCACTTAAAACTAGTGAAAATTAATGAATGCCATTTAAACAGTTGGGTAGAAAACGGCAGCCACTCTTGAAACACTGCACTATCAACACTCCAATCCGTGACTCGACAAAAGGCTGCCTCAGCACAGCTTTACAGCACAATAAACAGCGATGCGAACAAAACAAGGCTTACTTTCACTGGTATGACTCCTTTCACAACGCTGGAGCGTGCATGTTAGTACCAGCCTCTCTGTATCTCAGCTCATGACAAATTGGAGAACTGACTATACAAGGGAAAGAGATCATTAAAGACACTAAATTGCTAGAAATGACATTCACACATTTGCTGATGGAGACACGCATGAGGAACATACTGCACGGAATTCACAGTCACAGCTGCTAATCAAATTAAATCCAATAATGTGCTAAGATACAAATGTTAAAGTTTTCTGATCTGAAAAGTTGCTCATTTGTACAAAAGGGAAAATGACTGTGTGTAAACACACACACACACACACACACACACACACACACACACACACACACACACACACACACACACACACACACACACACACGACATAAGGGATTAGAATCCTGAAATGCACCAGCAAGCAGATTTAAATGGCTAATGAACTACTCCAGTTCTTTCTGTAATCAACTCAGGGGTTAGAAAGCATGTCATACAGCCCCCCCCCTCCCCCTCATAAGACCATCTGTCTCAACACCCTAGGCCCGAGACGAAACAAGAATATGAACTCTTGTAACCATGCCAAGCTTTCGTGCACCGCTTGAGCTCCGAGTTACAAAAATGTTTGAACCATGTGGTGCAATAATGACTAAGAGCACAAGCAAGATTTCCACTAACTGTGAAGACGGCCCTCTCACCAATCACAAAGTGTGGCTCCTTCAACAAAACTGGCTTCCCAGAGAGCCAACAACTGCAAACACAAGCCAGATCCCCTGTCTGCCCATCGTTTGTTCAACCGGCCAGGTCAACATTACTAGGATGCATGTTATATCATCTGTAAATCATTGTCAAGACACTGGTCTCTGCAATACTGATATTGCAGAAGGCTGCAATAGGCAAATGAGCCTCTAACCATTAGTGTTTATTAAAGGGTGACTGATCACAGCTCCAGGTGATTTTGATGGATTAAGCCATTTCAATAGTAATCAAATGACTCTGCCCAATCTCCAACCATTAAAAGATACTGACTGATTTTTACAGGGCCCAAACTTTATATTTTCCTTCCGTTTCATTTTTTCCATGAGGTCAGTGTGCATTTGTGTACCAAAATATATTTCATTACTCATCATTCATTCTCGCATGACCATTCGTCAACCTGTTCATCTCACAACAGTCCGTTTTTGTTTTTTTACCTTTAAAGACTGACAACGGTAAATTATGTGGGGCAGCTGGTGGCCTAGTGGTTAGAGAGTTCACCCTGAGATCAGAAGGTCGTGGGTTTGAATCCTTGGACTGCTAGTGATACTACTGAGGTACCCTTGAGCAAGGTACCATCCCCACAAACTGTGCCCCTCATTGGTGGCAGCCCACTGCTTCACTTGGTGAATTGGTTATATGCAGAGAAAGATTTTCATATTGTTCACACTGTGTGCTGTGGTCACATGTGACTATAAGGGACCACTTCACTTTCATTTTATCTCTTCTCTGATAGGCTGTGTTGTACTGAGGGCCATTCAAAAGGAGCATGGGGCTGAAACTTTCCTTACAACTTCAGCATGAATTGCTAAACTAAAAAATGCTGAATAAGGAAATATGTGAATGAATAAGGAAATATGTGAATGTGCTTGCTTTGTGACACTGAAGAAACTCTGATTTAAAAACAAGCTGCTTCTCTAGTTCAGTTTGCCTATATGGACTGTGTGGATTGGAGAGTGATTATACAGTATTTACAATATTAAGCCTTTTTAATTCCAGAAGAGTGATATGGGCTCTTTAATATACTGACTGGCATCACAATCACAATATGTAGCACTATAATCTCAGTGGTAATATTTTGTCCATATCATGCAGCTCTAATGCACATACATCAAAAAACGTGATACAGGAACTGGATAAGTCATGGACACAGGATAGTTTGCAACATGGCCTACAAATGTAGAGCCTGTTTCAGTCATTTCTTCAAGTCTTTCCTCTTTAAATTGGGACCATACCCAGACAGTTCTTGGATAGGTCTGATAAGTATATTATGCTTCTGTCTTGTTTTTACAAACTTTTTATTTCACTGGGGTCAACCTGACAGACTAACTCACCCGCTCCCCCGCGAAAAAAAACCCCACCCAAGAGATTTCTCTATAATTCTCATTATGCTCATCTTCCATCTCCGGGCATCAGTCTGTTCTAAGATGACCGTACTTAATTACTCTAACATCCCCGTGGAGGAGCAGGGCAAGGGTACGCTGCACCTCACAGCAAATTACTGCGATTACCCAGATTCAGCCTTGATTAGAGCCAAGTGGAAATCTCACACTTTGACATGCAAGTAATCATCATTTTTGCTGACTAGAGCACCATCAGAGAGATGAAAACGAATGTCATTCAAACTGCATTACCGATGGTGCTGAGGCAACATTAGAAAAACTCTGTAGCCAATCGAAAGCACAGCCTTTACTTGCCTACATAATCTGAAAGGTCATTCAGTGGTCACCAAAACACCTATTGTGGAGGGGAAACGAAATTACTTTCTTTTGGGTTCAGAAAAAGTATAAAAGTGCTTTGTTACTCTAAGCCATTCACACACATTCAGTTTAAAAGAAATCCTGTAAATCATACTTTTTAGCTCTCAGGTCACGCAGAATCAACAAAAGGAAATAAAAGGGAACTGCGGCCTTTGATAAAGTAACATCAGAAAAAATGGAAAATAAACTGTTAGCAAGGACGCTGCAAGTTTTGTTCAGATATTAGTGCTAGTGTAACAAACACAAACGACATTTCCCAAAAAAGGCAAGAAGGATTCACAGGAAAACAGCAAAACAGAATCTGAATAGACAAGACAGCCTTAATTTTTGCTGACTCACAGTTCATGTCAAGATGTCCCATGTGGAGGAGTTTGATTACTGGTTTAACACAGAGGGCAACATAGGAGGAACAGGCCATTTCCACTTTTTGTGGGGTTGATCATTACAGTACTCATTTCTGGGTGATGTAACAAAAACTGGGTAACGAAGACAGCTCTATTGCTTTTCGTTTTCACTGCAAATTCGACTGAAATGTAGATGTAAACATGACTCATCTGGGGACAAAGCACTAATACTGCCCTTTCAAACTGCTTTTTGCCTTTGCATTAATCTGGCTGATTTAGCTCATGAGGCATGTTTTAACTAGCAGTTAAGTGGAATCAGATTTCTTAAATGGACAGACATTCATTGATCCCATCAGCCTTTGAAAGTTCTTACTTACAGCCAACCAAGTGTTTAATATCTATAGTAAAAGATCAGAGACAATCGTACATGTCTTCCACACAAGTGCCGTGTTTTGTTACATGATTAATGAGCCCTCTGGAGCCCTTAAACAAGATTTCACAAGAAAGCTACATGATGACAGGATGTCCAGTGTGTGTGTACGATGCATTAGGAAGTTTTTTACATTTCTGACAGTGGAGTCGTTGCACTGTTAGACCTGTCATTTTGACAGTGATGATGAAGGGTGAAAGGGGGACGCTTATAATGACTGCTAACTATCAAGGAGCAGTGGGCCGTGCCAATTCCAACTTAGGAGAGGTGTTTTAACAAGAACACACAAAGGATTACAGTTTTGGCAAACACATGCTGAGTCTGTCGCCAGACACTTCCGATTACTCTCACTTTCCTCATTCAGCTTCCTTTTGAGAGGTCTATTCATCTTTCGTTCTGTTACCCTCTTGTTACATCAATAATACTATTGGAATTCATTTTCCAAACACATGCACATCACCTTTCCTTTTTTCTCCATCTCTTTGCTGAATGCTGAGGCTAAGACAGCATGTGTCACTGCAGCCTATCAAAGCACTACAGGCCTCGCAACACAATTCATGGCAAAGAAACTACAGCTTAGTGATCACAGCAGGAGGGAGACCTGCTTTCATCCATCTCAGTTTTAATGGAGCAAAAAAGAAAATAAAAACCAATAAAACATGTGAATTGTATTTGTGCATTGTACTTGTACTTGGGTGAAAATGATCAGTGTGAAATGCTGTATTGCATCTTTAACTATAGCAATTAACCTAAGGGTGGGCCCTATGACAACTGAGATTCTTATGTTCAGAAGAGCTCTTCACTGAATAATTAATTTGTGCCATTATGTACTGGTGGTCTGTTCCAAATCAAGCCTCAAAATTCAATTTGTCCATAATGAAAATGTCCAGGTATCAACATATTATATTTTGCTGTTATGGCTCATCACTAAATCAGTCTCTTTTTGAAGCTTTATTGAAGTTCTTTGGTGATAAGGTGCTGTTCAGACAACGACCAAAACAATGAAGGACACACACATCTCAATAGAAGGCGGCTGACTGACCCGTTGCCCAAGACATTCAAGTTTAGGATTTAAACCTCAGTCCTGACAGGTCGGCATGCGACCTGTCACTGAGTCACTGTTTCCTTCAGAAGGGCCTGTCTGAAGAACTGAGTCACAGACGCAGAGATGGTGACAGAGCATAGCTTCTCTATGCATATTACGGAAAATGCACGTAGTGGGAATGCACATTCTATAAACCTGATGCCACTACACTGTGTGAAAAAGTCTGCAAACAACCGAGTCCTGCATTCCTCTTGCTTCACAGCTGTAATGCTGTTAAACTTGTGAATCAAGCATCTAATAAAAAAAATGATAGGCTGTGAGTACTACTCCTGAATTAAGCTACATACTGTATCTCGTGGACAAGAGGAACATTTCAGGGACATTTTTAAATAGTGTACAATACATGTCAGGAAGAACCGCAAATATAGGGGAAAAATAGCCAGACACATATAAAGAATATATTATGGGGACAGTGTTTCTGTATAAAAATAAATAAAAATCTCTAAAAACATCTGCATTCTTGTTCCTTCTAAAGAGTTTCAGTTTCTCTGTTTTAAAAAGATTTTGTTTTTACTTATAATGACAAATGTTCATTCTCAAACATCTTAAAAAATACATAAAACATTTCTCAAAGCATAGAATAAGTGTCCAAACTATCTTTGATTCAATAGATGCGCAAGAGCAGTTTTTTTCTTATGGTAAATGAAAACTTAACGATAGAGAATTTAAATTTACCATACCGTAAAAAGGGCAAAACTGATCTTGACTGCCTGCGTGCTTACACATGACTACCTTAAAACTTCCAACACTTGCTTTGGCATTGTCTTCCTGTTAAGGGAGCGTTATGCTTCTGTTCTGAGTTTAACACAGCATTGTTCAAGTTAGGTCTTGTAATGCGCCACTGAAAGTTGAAATTGGTTATACTTCGAACCCATGTGCCGCTGTCCTTTCCGATTGTAACCAATGATTTTACAGTGCGACGTAATGGAACATAGGTGGGTGCGACACGTAAAATGTAAAGACCCAATCAAAGCTGAAATGGAGGACAAACTGTGGAAGCTTATACTGTGTCAGACTTTTCAAAACTGTACGCCACCACGTCAAAGTGGTACCACAACCCTGCTTTAGAGAGATGGAAGAAAAGAAAGAAAAAAAGCGCTATGTATGATTCAAAGTTAGCACTGAGATGGAGCAACCACGCTTGTAGATTTGTTTGTAATAAATTATAATTAGCTACATATCTATAATTAGCATACTCAGAAGCTTCCAGCACCCCTGGTAATTACAGATCAGTTATTGGATGTCATATTGAATGTCAAGTCCGTCCATTCACTGTGCATTTTATCAGCTCCTCTTACCACACAGATGCATTTTGTAGTTTACAATTACAGGTATTACAAGGGTAAGTATAATTTGGGTTGTAGATGTTTCTCAGCATAGCAGCAACTCTGATATAGCTGTACTGTGTTAAGTGTGTGTGTTGCAACTGAAGAATTAAAGCTAAATATAACATACATCACTTCATTTGAGTAGAAAGCCCAGAAGAAAAGCGACTTCTGCATTCAAGCTGTGCATTCTAGTTCTCACCACACACACACAAACACACGCACACATGCGCACACACTTAAGTGATCCAGGATTGAAATAACTAGAACAATTGGACTCTAAGACAGGAACCTAAATCAAGGAACTTGAATCAAGGAGGATAAAGCCCACGGTATCTTGCCCATTTTCATCCACTTCAATGATACTCCTCTGAACAAATCTCAGGTAACAAACAAACACAGAGGCAGATGGGGGGAGAAGAAAACGACAGGACAAAAACACTCACGTGAGCAAATTAGAACTAGCAAGCCACATGGAATTAAGTTTAAGTGTTTGATGCAGGCACTCTCCTGCAGCTCCAGGGAGACAGGAAGCTGCTGGGGGTGGAAGAGGCACCAAACAGGAAGTGAGAACAAAGTACTGTCAAGGGCGGCTGCAGACTCACATGCACACGTTACCAGGGTGCTGTTACATGCACCTAATCTACGTTTCTATCTTGTGTCTCATTATGCGTGGTGTTAATGGAGCCAGCAGTAACTGGTGAAGTCATCGTGTGTATTTCTGAACAGCAACAGAACATACAGTCGACAGTAAACTTTTAAACATGTGACCAACAATGAACACAGAAGTGTAGGATGAAACAGAATATACATTACAAGACTAGTGTTCTTTCACTGCAGCTCTGAGAGAGACAGGAGCAGGGAATTAGCAGGAATGGATTGACGACAGTAAGTGGGAATGAGTATGCAATAAGGCCAGACTGCTGAAGTCAGACCTCTTATTCTGAGTGGGAAATGACCACACATGCACACGATGCTTTATTATGTACACCTACTTTGTATCTACTCATTGTCCATTGCTCAGCTCCATTTACTATAATAAGGGGCCCTTTTAGTCACATGTGGACACACCACACCACACATTGTGAACAATGTGAAATTCTCTCTTTGCATTTCCATTCACCAAGTGAAGCAGTGGGCAACAGGGAGCAGTGTGTGAGGACAGCACCTAGATCAAGGTTACCTCAGTGGTGCCATTAGCAATCCTGAGATTCAAACCCACAACCTTCTGCTTGTAGGGGCAACTCTCTAACCACCAGAGGGTCAATGGTCAGGACCCTCTACTGAGCAGGTATGATTTGGCAGGTATAATTCTCAGCACAGCAGTGACATTGACATGGCAGTGGCTTGTTAATGCGTGTGTTGCGCAGGGTAGATCTCACTTACTGCCCACACTATTTGCCCTATGCAAGGTTGGTCCTTGCAGAGGTAAAAACTACCGATAGTTCATCTGATGCTGCACAGTTAGTGTTAGCTATCATCTAGTCTTTCATCAGCAATCAGTTTTCAGACACAGGAAAGGGCTTTATCTGTTATTCTTGACTGCTGAACATGGCCAAGCCGTGTGAAAGCAAGCGAGAGACAGACAGGCACTCCTCTAGAGTACAAGCAAATTCAAAAGCACTCTGGCTCATTTAATCATGCCAAATTCACAACTCTGAAGACCACAAGGCTAAATGTTTTCTTAGTCAGCTCAGCTTAAATGCAGCAAGCTGAATTTCTACTTCTCATTTCTACTCCTAGCATGATTAAAAAACACAAGATCTCTCTGCAGCTGAGCCTTTCACAACGCATGCTAACGTTCACAAAAATCTTAATTTTTCTAACTGTTTCCTTCCTTTAATGTCAAAGAATGTTGTGAGATTCAACACACAACGAGCACAAGTATGCCATGGGTCACGATGTAATGGTGGGAAACTAGGGCTGAATTAGGCAGAAATTATTTGTACAGGAAGGTCCTGCGTTCTTTCTTTTGCATCGTCTAATAACCACAGTGTGGGTTAAAGTCAGTCTGAACTGAGAACATGTTTATGGACAAAGGTATACCAGATCATTCAACCAGCAGCTCGGCAGGGGAAGACAATCACACATTGAGAATATACGCACCTGGAGACAACCATGAGGAAACAAAATGTGAGTGGGAGCACACACTTGGTGTGGAAACAAGTGATTTCTAAATGAATCTAACACCTAGCAAAAGCAGTCATGGGAGTACACCCAAAAACTTGGGTAAAAAAAAAAGTAAGTAATCACATTTGGGACAATAATACAATGTAATTTTACTGAATGTAAACAACTGTATATCTACAGAACTAGATTAAAAGACAATGTTACACACACTGTTCCTGTTATTTTTTATTTTTATTAAAAAAAAGTACATCTCAATAATCCATTTTAAATATCGGCCACACCTACTCCAGTGTCTACACAGGATACTACACAAGAATTCTTAGTAAATGTACAGAATCTTGAACACTATTGCTGGGATGTTTTAAACCAGCGGTGTCGGGACTGAGAACAACAAAACACAGTTACTCTACTTGCAGAACAAAAACATTTTAAGGCAAGAGGACAAAGAAATAATGGTTGTCCTTAAGAGTTCAGGAATAGAACTGATAAATGAACTAAACTAGCATGAACGGAGACAAAATAAGCATGGGATACAAAACAAAGGGTTTATCAGTGTACTGTGGTCAGAGATGCAGAGTTTGTTGCCAGAATTCAACCAACCATTCCTCTTTTCACAGAAGAAAGTAGCCAAGCTGTTTGTGAACAAAAACAGTGTTTCCCATACACTGATTTATTTGTGATTGCCCAGATACACATTGATTCTTTTTTTTTTCCTTTTTACAATTAAAAACACCTAAAATGTTATTGCATTATAGAGCTACATGCAGCACTTTGAATCACTCAGCCCTCCTTGCCTTGCAATCTACCTCCTCCTCTTTTACAAGCCCCCTGGTAACGGATTTGCCTGTGAATAGCCCCTCCTCTCTGAGCACCCTCTGAATCAAAACTTGATCAAGCTATGGAAGGAGGATTGCAGCTGGCATGGTAAGACAGCTGGGTGTATCAATTTGCAGTTCTTGAACGGTTAGTATGAACACCTCAGCACAAATGAAGCTAAAACTTTGTTACAGTGGTCTATGTCCTTAATCCAAATCTTGAAATAAGTTACAAGTAAGCATGCAAAGAGCATCTAACTAGTCAGGATAGCTAAGTCTACGTTAGCTGGGTTGTTGAGATAAGCATGCTGTATGTACACGAGAATCACTAATGCGTGCTCGCGCTCATGAATGATGCATGTGTTTGGAGGGAAAAAAAACAAAGTACAAGCGCAATGTGTTTTAGAGGTTGCTCTGCTTGTTAAAGGTTGGCATTGTACTTACCTTCCTAGCCATAACAGCTGCAGCAAGCATGAAAAAAGAATGACCTCAAAGTGCATTTTGACTGAACCAATTTTAACTACTGAGGTCTTGGGTGGGTTTATATGCACACACATTTATATTTATATTTATATATA
>JBBJLS010000028.1:13620190-13635629 GCA_037577275.1 Bryconaethiops microstoma | reverse complement strand
ACACCATTCCAGGTCGATTCCTCATGAATCTGAGTGAAAAAATGCCAAGAGTGTGCAAAGCTGTCATCAGAGCAATATGTGATGTTTTCAATATTAATCTACAATGTAGCCAATAATAAAAACAAAGGAAACCGTGGAATGAGAAGGTGTGTCCAAACTTTTGACTGGTAGTGTATGAACTTCATTTTAATCGTAATGAAAGCACATCCACCCACTTTCATATTAGTCATACAATAACATCCGCACCAGCTAATAGTTTTATTGAAAACCTCCCAGTAATATCAATACTATTTGGTTCTCCATCTTGTCCAGCAGACTTGGATAACCTAACTAAGTGCTTCGAAAACTCTCTTGGATCCATACTAGATTATGTCACACCTCTAAGATGTAAAAAAAGTCAGACAGAAAAAGCTCACCCCCTGATATAATGATCAAACACGTGCCTTAATAGCAATCAATCAAACTGGAATCTTTCCACTCTGTTTGGAAGGAGAGCCTTAGAGACTACAGCAGAGCACTTAGCACGCTTAGCCTTTTTATCAACGCTCATTGAAGCTAATAAAAATAATCCCAGGTTTCTGTTTAGTACAATTTCTAAACTAGGAACTAGGGAGGTGCAGAACCACAGGTACCTGCAAACTATAGTAGTGAAGAAGCAGAACTCTCTGCAATCGTTCTTACTTCGCAATCTTCTACCTCTACACTCAATTCTATTGCTACAAGCCTGCTTTAAGAAGGCCTACCTGTAATAATCGGACCTCTCCTACCATACTCCTCATTTAGTATTGGTAATCTACCAAAAACCTTTAAACAGTTATTAAGCCTTATTAAAATGAATATTGATCCATGGGAGCTCTCAAATTATAAACCTATTTCTATCGGCCTCATCACAGCACAGACTTTTACTGTCCGCTGACAGAGGATTTGTCTCTTTGCTGGTTCTGCTTGACCTTAGTGTGTCATTCAACACCATTGACCAGATAGACTAGAAAATCTGGTTGGAGTCACTGTAACAGCCTTACCCTGTCTTAGATCTTACCTGACTGACCGCTATCAGTTTGTAAGAGTTAATGGGGAATCCTCAGCACCCACCAAAGTAAAATACGCTGTCCTGCAAGGTTCTGTCTTAGGACCTCTTTTATTTCCTTTTTACATGCTGCAATTAGAAATGACTAAATAAAATTGCGGACTGCATTAAACATATAAAAGATTGAATGTCACATAACTTTAGGTCCTGCTTCCGATCAAATTTTGTATTGACTATAAAATTCTACTATTGACATATAAAGCCTTGAATGGCCTCACACCCAAATACCTCCTTGAAGTTATTTCATACTATGAAGTTTTTGTGCTCACTCATGGTGCTGACTATTTGCTTGAGAATTATGAAAGCTTCAGCAGAGGGAAGATCATTTTCATATCAAGTCCCCCAGCTCTGGAATGACCTTCAGAATAACATCTGGGACTCAGACACAGTCTCAGTTTTAGAGTCCAAGATGAAAATGTATTTGTTTAGTCAGGCTTTCTGTAATTAATGTTTCTCTGTTAGATGAAAGGTGTAGAGCTGGGAGGTGGTGGGCACAGAGAATTCTAGTAAATCGGGATGCTGGTGCTGTCGCCCCGCCACTCCACACGTTCATTCAGGGTTTGTTGATGGTGAAGTGGATGTGCGCTGGTGTCTCAGGGTGCTTTCATGTCTATGATATCCCTCAGCTCTGCCCCCCAGCTGGGCTGCTATAGAGAGTCATGCCGACACTCTTTACAGAACCAACTCTGCTCTCTGTTTCTTTCTCAGCGGAACATCTGCACATTTGTCTGGCCCGACTAATCACCATTGGGACTCCAGGCCACCGTCTTCTCGGGTCTGCAGTCGCTGAAGCCCCTTGCCAAGACGTCCTCAACTGGTTCGGCTGCTATGACTCCCCATGTGCCCCAAGCAAAGGCAATTGTTGTTTAAAGATCCAGCGGTGATTGTTGTTCCTGTTCATGATTGTTGTTACTGACTAGAGACTCACAGCTACTCTTGCAACAAAATCTACCCCTATTGTCTCTTAACTGTACCAACCCTATTAGCCGTAGAGGCCAATATATCAATAAGTTCATTCATGAAGGCCTTCTTTTGTTAGTTGTCTCGATAGAGACTCTCTTTTTCTTTCCCTCTGGTTCGACCAGAGAAGGATGGGTTCCCCTTTTGGTTCCTCCCGATGTTTCTTTCTACAGCTTAGGGAGTTTTTACTCACCTTTGTCGCCTTTGGCTTGCTCACTAGGGGCTCGGACCTGGACCCTGTGAAGTTGCTTTATAACAACTTGGTTGTAAAAAGTAGTATATAAATAAAATTAAATAGAATTTTGCTCATGACAGTATGCTACACCAGCACAAATGTAATTTTAGTTTAAGACATTAACATACTTTGTTAATGTTAGTAACATTGTGATACTCTTGTATTTACAATCTATTTTTTACCTAAAGACGTACCGCCATGTTTACGACTGACTGCCAGTTAAAGAATTGAACAGAGGTGGGAATTACCCACTGAAACAGATGACAATGAAATCAAATATGTTTATTCATAATCATATTAAACTGGCCATTCAAAATGTGTTGGTGGTGCTTTTCCTCCCCCTGACACATGAGTGGTCTTGGAATAAAAAATTAGTGGGTATATAGGTACACACCCAACTGTTCCAATTAAGTATCTTACTTAAGAACTAGAGGATCTTTGGATGCTGGACTTTCACTCATATCCCCTGGTGCCCACTGTTACACCGGTACAAAGGAAGAGTTTTATTCGATCGATTGCCTTCTTATCTACATGTTTGGATAAACTTTCAGTTTACTGAACTTTGAGTCTTTGTTCTAGAGAAATAAAAGGAAAAACCTCAATAAATGAGCAGAGAAACAAACACATATGCCTCCAGGTGTCCTGCAGTATCACCCCATCAGTGCAATATCACCCCACCAGACCCTGCGGCATGTGTAAAAATGCTGACCAGGTGCAGCTGACCATGACTTTGGATCAGGATATAAGAAGAGGAAAAGATGTAAGTGACTTTGAAGGAGGGTTCATTTTTGAAGCAGCGATAGCAGGAGAGTCAGTCACACAGACTGCTCGGCTGCCTAGGGTTTCAACTGAGACAGGGATACAACTGAAATGTACTTTTATATCTGTTGGAAAGACATCAGTAAAAAGGGATTGAAATGTCAAAAGCAAACATTCTGTGAGTGTGATGCGTGTGCACTAGTGTTCCTCAGCTGGGAATGTCAGTGCAGGACATCAGATCGTGTCACCAAGAACAGCCCTTCCAGAGATCCATAGAGAGGACTGTTATAGGAGGACTTGAACCTTCAAATGACCATTCAAATGATAAGTGGCATAAAAATTACAGGCACTGGTTTAGAGAGTTGTGGAGGAAAAAATTCAGGTCAGAAGAATCAAACGTCATTTTGTTTTCTATAGCCGAGTGAGGAAATATGTAGCATATATTAAGAGAATGATATAGGCCTGAATGCTTCACCCCTGTAGTGAAGGGGTCTGGTGTCTCTGATGTGCTGCGGGCATTTGTTGGCATGAATTGGGTCCATCTGTCCATTTTAGTGATCACATTAAAACTATAAATAAAGCAGCATTTTGGCATCTCAAAAACATAAGATTAGAGATTTTGTGGAAAAGCAAGTTTTTGAGAAAACTACACCATTGTCACCATTGTCAATACCCATTCGTTTTTTCCCGCCCACTTTTCTCCTCCTGGATAACAGTTGAAATGTACAGAGCAGGGAAAATTTTTTGTTATTTTGTCTCTGCAGAACGTGATTGATTTACAAAAGTTTCAAAGAGAAAGCATTCATAGGGTGATACACAGACACAAGTCACAGCTCACAATGAAGCGCGAGAATGAAAATCAGAATAACTGTAATGTAAACACAAATAATAGTGTATGTTTAATTAAATCTAAATTCTCAGAATTGCGATTTTTGAGGGTTTAGAGGGTGGCACGGCGGTTCCTGCACAAGTTTAAAAACTTTCATTTATCTGTGCCAAACCAGTATAATTAGAGCTCTGACACAAATATCAAAAATCTAAATAAATCTTGATCTCAAAATGAAAAATCATATTGAACTTGAAACTATGTAAATCATTACATCCCTTGTCCATTCCATGAGCATGGTATGAACATTATAACACGGCACATTTTCAGGCGTTCCTTAGTTTTGCTGTGTTGAAAAATATATATATGGAATTGAGACTGTATGGTTTCAAATGTAAAACTGTGTATATTGGTACACCCCCAACTGACATTATGTATCAAATTGATCAATGCTAGCTCATGGCTTCAAAGGTTCCCCCAGGAAGCCTGCACAAAACTGCAGCTGTTCTGTCTGGCCCTGTTGGTCTGTCTGGCATACTTACAGAGATAATAATGAATCTCTCAGAATCTCAAGTAGTGATTTTGTGTAGCTATTACCTTAACTGACAAAGACTATAATCGAAAGGACTTGTTTTGCATATAATATGCAGACTGTGAAAGTAGCTAGAAAATAAATGTCTAATTACATAACGGGTCACTTCAGATGACGATCTGAGAGTACAATGAGTTTGGACAGCCATTATGCCTTGTACCTCACAGCAAGGAGTGCTCATCTTGGACATTTGCATTTGACTTACTCCTCACCTTCGTTAGAGTCATACAAAAGCAGATAAAAGACCTGGATTGACTTTAGTAATTGACCCTCCAACCAGACATTTACAACGCAGGAGAAGTAAATTCATTTTCTGCTATTTGAACAGTCTAATCTACCAATAAAAAAGATGTAGAGTCATGACAAAGAGTGTTTAATTTGCTATATTAAAAATAAAACAAAGTACAATGTGTTATATAAAGCGACAGTACAAACAGGTTTTTTTTCAGTGTGTTCAGTGATTATACTTGTGCTTCACACCAGTCTTTCAAGGTTTTGCCATCTAATCAGTGCCTGTGCAATTATCATCTACTACACATTGTACAGCATTGTATGTACATTAATTACAGTTAAAAATGTTGTGTACAAAAGTTTTGCATAAAAATACATCCTCAACCTTTGTTGACAGTAACCGAGCAGTCGTTCAAAAGCAAGCGCAATGAATTATGAGCAGGAACACTGATGTGCAGTGGAAAAGGCCAGAAAGAGCTGTGTTGCATACAGCTGGAAATTATTCTTTGCATGAATCTGAGGCGTTCAGTGGGTGTGATTGTGAGTAAAATACAGGCTGGCATGACAGACAGTACAGCTATGAAGTTCAAAGTCGGATAGTTGGTTTTATTTAGCATGCAGAGCTCGGAGGGTTAGATAACTCGGCATTAACTCCTCGACAGCATAGCCTAGCAAAACGGGGCCACTTATGTACTCATTTGAAATCAAGCTCAAATGACCCAGCCATGGTGTAAAACCTCTATGCATAGAGATAAAGTAGATGGAGAAGAAATGAAATCAGTGAAAGCGATGCAAAGCATGCCTCAGTACTGGGTGTTTGCTAAACATCACAGGTATGACTGGTGAACTATGTCTGAATGGGCAATGCGAAACTGCACTGCTGGCACAACTGGCTGTTTAAATGCATTTTTTAACTTCGCTGTCAAGGCGGCTCACCATGACAACCCAAAGCCAGGGTTTAATCACATAGAACACTTCAGGGCAGATGTGGCTGAGCTCATGCACTATATGGCTAGCTGTGCTTCTGAAATCTTTGATTGTATGCACTGTTATGGCATCACGGCCAAAGAGACTGGAGAGAACTTTGGCCTGAAAAGCTGACAAAAAAAATTATTTCTCCAGCAAAAACTGCTTTCACTAGCTGGAAATGATGATTTCCTTCACAAGCAATTTCCCTCACCATTTTTCTTCAAGTCAGTTCTGTGGGGATGTTCTACTGATTCGATTCAGAACACATTGTAATGGTAAATACTTGACGCCTCAGGGGGTTTCCGCTATTTCACACATCATTGCTAATAAATTTGTTACAACGGGCAAAAAGCAAACCAGCCGATGTTCGTAAAAGTTCTCTCATAAGAAGTATTGACAGCTGTCATATCAAAACCTCATAATGTTGTGTTTTAACAGAATTTGAAAACACCAGATGTCGTTTACACATTAGTGGACATTTCATAACCAAAGAGCCGACAGAACATGTCCAATCACAAGTACATTAAAGAGAAGAGTGTTTTTTGTCTTTTGGAGATATAAGAATTGTTGTGACAGTGATGATGGGCATGCTGTTTGCTTCAGTGAATGAAAGTTTTGTTAATTTACTGCTCAGATTTACACTTACTGACTAATGCATTGACATCAGTGGCAGAGCAGAAGACAGAAAGGAACATAATTTATACATTGGCTACTCTCTGTGATTGTATCTGCATAGCAACAAATGAGATGACGCAAGCATCGTGACATGTGCACTGTGAATATGTTTAGTAAGGGAACGTGCAAGCCATAATGTCCAATGAGTGGCTTACGTTTTTAAGTAGCAATGCAACAGTGTGTGCAAAGTGTAGTGTATGTGTGTGTGTGTGTGTGTGTGTTGTGTGTGTGTACCAGTGTACCAGTAATTGTGCATATCATTCAGAGCATATCTGTGAGAATGTACAGTTAAGAAACAATGGAACAACAAAGCTCTTTCGAGTACCATTACAAAAAAAAAGGCACTTCCATAAATGTGCATCACAAACAAGTCATCACCTATTGCACTGACAAATATTGATTGTGGTTTTCCAACATAACTGAACTGGTCTTTTCTCCCGTGGTTAGACTAGTATGTAGAGTAAAGCTCAGGGAGCAAACACTGGGGATGTCGATTTAATTGGACAGTTATCAGCTTCTCCTCTATGAGCCTCCCTTTTCATAGCATTTCACATACGATTGGTTTTCAAAGCAATCAACCATTGCTATGCCAGCTAATAACCAGGTTGGCATTTCAAATATATTATTAAAATTTTAGTTGAAAATAAAACAATACTTTTTGTGTCAAAAAGCATTTGCAAAGCTTTAATATTTCTTCATCCTAGCAGTTAGGGCAGAAGCAGGTCATTCTGAGTGGATGGTTCTTACCGACCTGCATTCGATTTGTGATGAGGCAGAGAATGTGTGGTTCCAACTGTTGGGAGACCTCTGTTTTAAGAACAAGAGTTCAATGCTGTAGGCTCTCCTCTACCATTACCAGGACTTTACCAGGCACAGCACTTGCTTTTTAATTCTATGAGAAGCGGATGCAAGGTGATAAAAAAATGTTTCCCAATTTCTTTTTGAGAGAAATTTAGAAAAGTACCATGGTAGTGACGTTGTTATCATTACAATGTATGAGGCACTCCAGATGGTGCTTTCACGAAAACAGCTCGACTTCTTCAAACTACAATGGATAAAACAGTTTAAATGTCTTGAAATGACATTTTGACTCCTACTAGATTCTGACTGGAAGTTTGGAAAAAAGTCTACAGCCTACAGTCTACAGCTCGCATTCCCACATAATTACTTATTTATATTTCAAAAGCAAAGGTATTTGACTGAACATGAGCTTCAAATGCCCAGCTTTTGATAGGTCTGGTCCCAATATTTGCACGTTTGTCGGGTGCATTTCTGAAGGAGTGAATGGATAGGATGTTGTAGATAAAATAAGAGTGGGGTAGATAAGTCCTGTTCAAACTGCATCGCAGTACTGGTCAGGGCTGACTCATGTAGGAAGTTGTGAGCATTGTACAAAGAATATTTGTATCTAATTAAAATAATATGCTTTGGGGCTTCATTTTGCGGAAAGCCATATTCAAAATGCCACGCATGTACTTGCTTGTTAGGGACAAAAGTTCTCTGGACCTGAAACTCAGCTCCATGCGTGGGGCTAATCCCGGAATTAATTTGGGCCGGGATTTTCCCTGGCTGTGATCGCTCCAAGAAACAAATAAAACAGATACAATGTGGAAGCCCCCTTGTGAGCTTACTGTATTCTTAGTAGAGGAGTAACATACTCTCAAATAGGTTCTACACAAGCACAAGAACCACAGATATAGATGTGCATACACTTGGCTACCAAGCCATCAGAAGCAGGATTCAGGCACAGGTCTTTGTCTACCCAGTGAGGTGGTGCTGTATCTGGTCCTCTGCAGGGTAGCAAAGGAAAGTTTATCTGTCGTGAGCACCTTATGCGGTGGCATGAGTGGGCCATTCCTCTGGAGAGACACCGTCCTCCTCAGGCTCAAATCTAGCCTGCTTTGAATGCTAGAAGAGCTGTGCGCTCGCTTAATATCAGCTATACCAACAGAACCATTATGGTTTTCCCTTACACTGACCAGCACCTTACTGCCGTGCTGCCCATTGCTGCTTCTATGAGCAACACTGGCTTTCTTTTCTTCTGCAACCACCCCACTCAGTGTTCCATTAGACATTGAGAGCTTGTTTGAGTTCTTATTGGTTAATGTTTTTCCTTGACTTGCTTCTTTAGCGCTATCTTTTGATATGTCTTTTTTAATAGTGGCTGTCTTCATAAATGACAGGACACCATCTTGGCCTCCAGCCGCTTCCCTCTTGCTTCCAGTTGCCTCCTCTGCTTGAGTTTGATTCCCTGTAGCTCCATCTGGGTGGCTCCACAGTCTCTTTAATGTAGAGTCTCTGCTAGCAGGTGCAATGCTAGCAGTACTAGTGGTTATACATGCACCTGATTGCTTGCCTACAGTGGAGCCTTGGTGAGAATGACCATCTTGAGTCTTTCCATTTTGCTCTTGCCTGCTCTTCTTGTAACTCTTCCTCCCTACTGAGCCCTCATCTCGTTCCTTAGCATGACCATTTGCAGTGCTTTTATCTGGAACCGGTCTGCTCTGGCCTTCAGGCACTCTTGGTGAGTCTGACTCACGCCAGCTTCCGCGCTCCACTCCACTAAAGCTACTGCTGCCACTGGGAGAGCTGAGTGAGTCTCCTTCATGGACCTGGGCTTTGACTTGAGGAGGACTAGCCACCAGGCTAACAATAGGTTCTTTAGTGCAACGTGGCCTCCGTCCAGATTCCAGATACTCCACCAGTTCACCATGCTGAGTTGGTGTAGTCTGGGGGAAAGTAGTGGGCTTTTTGCGGTCCTTGGAACCAAAAGACCAGCGCAGAGGAAGCACTTTTCCCAGGTTCTCCTTGCCTTTGCTGGGTGAGCGCATGCTCACACTGCGTCCCTGGGTTCCCCGGACAAATGGTTTCAACTCAAATCCATCTGGGGTGTGCAGAATGGAGAAATTTTAAATACATGTCAATTATTTAAAATGAATTGAATTAACTGAAATATGATATTAACAGAATATGAAATTAACTGAAATCTATGGTATATATATTATATTAAATTAAACATTCTCTCAGATGAAAGTATGACAACCTTGCTATAAGTTACTGTTATACTGTATGTTAGGGCTGCATAAAAGTCAGCAGAGCACACAGTAAGTTGTATGTTTGTATGTTTTCCATATGAGCATAGCTAAATTAGGATGAAGCTTTTGCACCTGCAAAAGACCCTGCACAACAAATCGTTCACATTTAGTTTAGTGGATTAACAACGGAAACGTTGCATTGTTACAGAAATTTACAAATAGGGTTGTCACGCAGCACTTGTCACTTGCAATCCGCTTTCCTGATATGCTGTATGACTTCTTGTACAGTCATATTTCATGTTCAGTAATTCAGTAAACACAGTTAACTAACTGAAGTTTAACTAAGTTAGCTTCATACCCAGACATAAGTCTGTTCTTTATTAATGTTAATAAAATATTAAACAAATATGCATACATGCCACCTTAACATCACCTGGGTGTTATTGTGCCACTGCAGCTGTTTCATCAAGCACAAAACATAAACTTTAAGCGAGCATCTGGTAAGAGTACAGGTCAGGGTGGTTAAATATAGGGCTTTAGAAATTCTTTTTATTTACTTAGTTATTTATAAAGCAATTAATTTAACATCAACTAAAGGGACGGTGTAATAACTGACCAATATCTCCTTTAGCAGACTGCTCATGGAAGACGGAAATGGTTGGCGTTTGGGGCTCGGGTGCAGAGGAACAGTTGGAGGTCTTGGTTGCTGGGCTAGAAGGTTGGCTTTCCCCTGTCAGAGATGTCAGACGGGCAATCCAGTGATTAAATGTGGAGGGGATGGATGAGCCTGTGGGAAGAGACAGCATTTAGTGCATGACAGCCCTGTCAAATAATTTATCTCCTTAACAAAATGCAGTGAATCTCAACAAGTAACAGTTAATACTGCTAATAACAATCCTGCTAATTCTAAATATAGGAATAATTAACTGGTATCATCTTCTATCAGTGTCAAAAGCTCTGGTCCAGCATTCATATTGTTTTTGTCTTATTTGAGGAAACTAATTCATGCTGACTCAAGGAAGTGATATGTTTTACTTTGAACAACTGTATTGTGAACACTTGCACAGCTCTTAGCTTTGATTTGTCAGGTTTAGAAGATTTTACATCATTAATGACACAGAAACCTAGAATTTAGTAACTAAATGATCTGTCTGATGTTATTGAACTCTTACTCAAATGTTTCTTTGCTGCTGAAGTGATAAAGCTGTGCTGCAGCCTTCCACACAGTGAACATTAAAGTAGTAAACCTAAAGGAAGAATTACCTCATAACAAAATTTACCAACCATGACAAGAACAAATAAAGCCTGGCCAGAATCACAATGTGTTTATTTGATCTGATCTCTCTGTGGTCAAGTCATCTTTGTGTCTTACTCATTACTTGCCATGGTCAAACAGGTTTTTGGAGAGAGGTGCTGTGATTAAGAGGATCCTTTGTTAGGAGCAGCTTTTCAGTCACATATCTTGGCTCCTGTTTTAATTGAAAATGGGTGACATGCAAAAAGGAAGCAACACTTTTTTTGTTTTGGAAAGTGACACTGAATGTCACTAGACTCCCCCAGTTTGGTGAAGGCAATGGGACGCAATCGGATTGTGTTCTGACCATGGTGTATTGCACACGGCTGTATTGCACAAGTCTATGAAACACTATCATAACAAAAAAAGCAAAAGCATTTCAAACATACTCTATTATGACAATAACATGTTATAGCACAACATATGAAGTAAGAAAAGTGATATTTTACAGTAAGAAAACACTCTAATGCTCTAATGGAAGCTTTAATGGATTTTTGGTGTAACCCATGTGATTTAGAGACTAAGTACACGCTACATGAGATGAATGCTGACCTCTGAGAGAGCAGCTGGCTGACCAGGAAGGGATGCTGTTGCGTCTCTGGTAAAAGAGGATATAGGCACTGCGCGTGCACACCTCCCCCTCAGGCACTGGCTCTACATTGCTGTCATCATAGCCGTACCACTGGCCATCCACTGAATTCCTGCAGTATGCTGCGTTACCAGACGTATACAGGTAAGTTGTAGCGATCATGCATACAATTACATAATCAGGCCCACTTGTTTTCTGTAGTTTTGAATGGGGCTAATCAGAACAACATGTACAAAACAAACAAAAAATCTGGACAGAAATTCTCAGAAACTGCTTCCAAACCTCACAGGCTGGCCAAAAGCCAGTTTTTAAGAAATATATAACTAGACAGTTAGCTTTATTCATTCTTCAGACTACATTCTGCATTCTCTATTTAAAAAAATAAAATAAAATAAAATAAAAATATATATATTTATATATATTAACCAAATGTTGATGGGTGTTCAGGGCCAAGTGTCAGAATGCACAACACAAAATGTGCCAGAATATGAGTTTGAATGCATCTAAAATCAACAATCAATTTAATAGGAATTAAGATTCGATTTACTAGGGATATAATCAACTGCACAGACATTGTAACATTTACTTATCATGCTATGCTTGTAAGCTGGCTCAAAACTACATTGGCTCAAAAAAATTTGCGAAACAGCAAGGAAAATCAGTGCCATGGGAATCACTACATGAAGTTTGAAAGAGGGTTATTGTGTTTGGCTGTATCCTTTTAGAACATCTTCGTGGCATATTGCTTTGTCTAGCCACTATACTGTAAGTGCTTCTAAGCATCTCAACAACATGCTGTTGAGAAACAAATGCTAATTTACTTTTGGTTTTGCGCAATACATTTACTGCAAAACGTGATGCTTGTAGTTGCTAATATTTTGATAAACTGAATGAAATATGTAATTAGCTACAGTTTCAATATCGTCTCCCATTTTTGCATTAACTTGGGAGGTGTTACCTGCTCAAATGCATATGCATGAAAAAGAGAAAGATAAACATTTTAGAAACATAACACTCAAAATGCGTTTTTGTGGCTGGTGTGAGTAATGTCGTTTAAGGTTATCGGTATGTCAGTAATTTATTAGTTCACGTACCTGTGTAGTGACCCCCATGCATGCCTCCATGATGGTTACACACGGCATACAGGTCGTACAGGAAGTCCTGGGCATACTGTGCCATTTCAGCTCTTTGAGGCTGTTGCTTCCATCCGTGAGGGAGACGGGTGAAGTTGCTCCTTTTAACCATGTGGGGTGCCATATCTAGTGCTGTCAACGGGAACCGAATGAGTGTGGACAGCTTGTTCCGCCGCTCACCCACCTGACGGAAGCGCTTGAGATGGAGGATGAGGATGTCGGGGAGCGTCCACAGACTCATCTGAACAGTGCCCTGCTGGAGCTGCTTGCAATGAGGACATTTCCATGCATCATCAGGAGCCAGCTGGGTGAACATAAATGATATGATGAAATGAAGGCTCTAAATAAATGATATGAAGGATCTACTATTTACAGGTAATCATGTTTTATACAATGGCAGTGTGTGTCCTTGGCAACTAAATGGAGGCCTTGTGAAAAATTCCATAGACAATAGAAGTAGTGCTCAAAAATGGTGACGGTTGCTGTGAAGGAGTGCATCAGAAAAGGCTTAATACCAAAAAAGTTAACTCAGGTAACTTCTGAATCTAAAGCCAACTGAAGAATATTAAATTAACAAACTTACACTGACCAAAAAGAAAAGGTTAAAACAGAAAATCCTTAGTTCAGGAAGCACAATCATGACTGAAGCACTAGTTATGTCACACTTTTCATACATTTTTCATTAACCTTTAAAGAAGACCCATTAGATGTTTAAAGCATGCTTCTTTAGTGTCACGTTTATGCCCATTGCTTACTTTAACCTCAAAGCTCTAGTGTAAAACTGAAGAAGCGAGCTGTGGACACCTTGTCAGAGGCATTGTTAGAATGTTGGACCAATTTGGGCTGTAGTTTGTTTTTTTTGACGTGGATGTGATGTCGACGGGGCTACAGTTTTATTTTGTCGATGGGGGATTTGCTTGCCTTGGCCATGTGTGGCCATGTTTCCATGATAGCTTGGAATGACAGATAATTATAATTAGACTTGAGGCTATTTTTTTTAAAATAGGAAACATTCTGGACTGTAGTCCCGGATGCCCATTAAACAAGGCATGGGGGGCCTTTGGCCTTGGCGTCCGGGGCTACATTGCTCAATGTTTTATAATTTAACTTAAAACTACTCAAAGCTATTGAAAAAAGAGCAGTTACTCCTGTACGTGATGGGAATGGCAGAGCATTATTACACTATTATTCAATTTCGTAATGAGATTTCTTCCACGTAACCCCCAAACATTCCCTTCAAGAAGATATGCAATGAGCCTACACACCCACTGGACAGACATTTCCAGTCCTAACATTTATATCCAGACGCTGTTCTTGCTGAATACACCTCTGTAGCAACATTGGGGCGAAAGAAAAGGTAACGAGGCGGTAACTGCAGGCTAGCATTTGCATTTGGTTCAATATCAAAGGTATTTTCCATGAGCTACTGCTGAGATACATATGGCTATCCATCCATAATTAATAACCCCACTTTGAGTGTGTGAATCATTTTATGCCATTCTATGTCATTTTCAGATCTGTTGTTCCCTTATTGCTCATGTAGAGGCAGTTTTGACTGAATGTTTATGGAGCAGTGAGGCGGCCCTTGAATACATTTACTATTGAGTCCGATTTCTTGCTGTGAACAGAAGATGAGTCAGAGGTGAGGAAACATGTCATGAAATGGCTGTTAGATATATTATGTATTTAAGATGGTGCTAAAAAGAAATGTATAGGGTTCTGTATTATGTTCTTGTCAATTATGTGTTTTTTGAAATCAGTTGGTTGAAATGATAAAACTCAGTCTTCATTAAAAAAAAAAAAAAATGCAGAAAAGAATATCTTCCATGAGTGACTTTGCCTGTCAGTTTTACTAGGGTCATACACCATGCTGTTTACCCACAGCCTGCAGTCATGTCAGCTTGAAATAAAGAGTATTTTATTCATAAAAAGAACCTTCAGTCTTTTGGACAGAACAAAAAGCGCTGTATCCCTTTTTGTAATTAATTGCTCGTTATTTGATTCCTTGTTGAACACGACAGATTTCCTTTCATACAATGCAATGTCTTAGGCCAATGGAACAAAATAAAAATCCTGTGAAGACTTGCATACATCAACTCATGGCCATAACCTCAATAGAAATACCAGGACTTCAGTCCAGTTATTTTTAGGATAATTTTTAGGACTAAATTATTATTATTATTATTTATTATTATTATTATTATTATTATTAAACAGTTATAGCAACATTGCTTATTTGTATCACCTAATTGAGCTGTAATATGACATCCATGGGGAAGTTAGAGAAAGTTTTGACTTTATGTGTGAATCAATGTCAGAGTGAGTAAGGTCAGCTTTTCATCATATTAGTAGGTGTGTGGGTGTCTGCCATTTCTAAACGACTCCTACGAAGCTCTCGTGTTGCTTTTCAAAGCAATTCTGCTGTACTCAGACAGGGTTTCTTATTGTAATAACAGCACTTAATTAGTCTGAATATCTCTGATTCACAAAATGTGCAGGTTATCTTCTTTTCAATGCCACGATGTGAGATTGCAAGTGTAACCTTGTGGTTTCCTCTTAAACTCATTGACCAAGGATTCTCAGAATCAAATCTTTATATGGCAAGAACAAACTGGAAACCAGCAAATAAACAGGTGGTCTATAACTTGTGGAAACATTCATATGCTTTGAAAATGTCAGATCACGAGGGCGGCTGAGTTTGTGCCCGTATAGCTCTTTACACAGGTGTGGTTAAAACCTAGGGTGAGTTATTTTGGGAAAATTTACACTGGTAGGGTCATGAGGATGCGCTGTAAGCACACGATTTAATATTTAAAGTCTAATTTTGTCAAAGACACCAATTAATTGCTAATACAATTTATGACAATTAATCACTAGTTATGTCAATTGCTATTTATAACACAATTAGAAATTACTATTTGCAACATGTGCAATTTCCTGGGGCAAAATTATTGGGTTTTGAAGATATCCACTGTGTATGCATGTGTACACACACACACACACACACACACACACACACACACACACACACACACACACACACACACACACACA
>JBBJLS010000028.1:13586900-13611696 GCA_037577275.1 Bryconaethiops microstoma | reverse complement strand
TATAAAAACACTGCTGTAATCGACACTCTCCTCTCACAATGAGACCAGTTGGATGGAAAAACACTACTAGAAGTTCGACAAAGGTAATTATTGACATTTTGTTCAAGAGTGAACAAGAGATTTGTTTTCTTTGAATTATTCAAGTTCTGTAAACTGCAAAATATTGAAAACAATATTTTTATTTGGAAATTAGGAGATATATTGTCTGCAGTTCTTAAAAACAAAGGCAAAGCTGTTCAGTTCAATACTTGCACCTATAAAAGATAAAAGCTGAGAAACTGAACATTTCTGCAGTGATCTCTTATTTTTTTCCAGAGCTGTACACCCTACTGCAGTCCCATGGTCCAGGAGGGCCAGTTTCCAGCACAGTGGTTTCCCTGCTCAAGCACCCCTGGTTCATCTCATCTGTTAAATGCCAGGTTTTAGTGAGCGTGTCTGAGGATGGGAGATACCAAACTGTGCTGGACTCCAGCCCTCCAGGGAGCTGCGGAGCCCTGCTATGGAGATTGGGTACCTTTGCTGAATAGCCATGACTGTGGCTACTGCATGTTTTCTGCTTTCTTCCTCCTCGTTCAGTTGACAAAGCAGTTGTTTCTTGCTGACAAGCAGCACTTCGTTCTCAACTGTGATCTTCTTCACCATCTCACTCTCCTGGGGAGAAACATCAATAATCACTGACTATATACTGGATCCAATGTCACTCCACCACCAGCAGCAGCTGCTGAGATTACATGTACATTTACATTTTTTTTTAGAATTTGGCAGACGCTCTTATCCAGAGTGACGCATATCTGTGCTTTACAGTCCATAAGAAAACGTCCCTCATACTAGTAAGGCTAGACTAAACACAATGCAGCTGGTGGTTAGGGAGCTGCTCCTGTGATTCTAAGGTTGTTGGTTCAAACCCCAGGACTGCTAGTGGCACCTCTGAGGTACCCTTGGAGAAGGTACCGTCCCCTCACACTGCTCCCCGGGCACTGCATCCCTGGCTGCCCACTGCTTGGGCTAATGCAGAGGACAATTTCATGCTGTTCACATTGTGTGCTCTGGTGTGTTCACGTAAGACAAATGGACACTTTACATTACAAGAGCAGTTGGAAGACTAAGAGATTAAGTTAGTGCTCCACCAGGGTCCTATCTGATCACAGAAAAGATTTTTTTGGTTAAAGTTTGTGTTAGTTAAGTCAGTTCATTTCTTGAACACATAGTTGTTAGTTTAAGTGCTCAGTGAAGAGGAGCATCTTCAGTCTCTGTTTGAAGACAGTGAGGGTCTCAGCAGTTCTGATGGGAAGTTTGCTACCCAACTTGGGTGCCAAAGCTGAGAAAAGTCTTGACGTAGTTTTTTAACCTTTGAGAAGAGGTGGGTCGAGTCAGGCTGTGCTTGATGATCTAAGAGGGCGAACTGTGACCCGTGGTCTGATAAGAGCTGGCAGGTAAAACTGAGCTAGACCATTTTTGGCTTTGAAGGCGAGCATTAGAGCATTAGGGTTCGCAGAAGTGCAGTGCTGTGTGAGAATTTTGAGGACCAGACATTCTGGAGGTCTGGTGGTCTTCAGATGAAGGCCAGCTAGGAACGAGTTACTGTAGTTCAGCCTAGAGATGACAAGCGACTGGACAAGTGGCGTCAGTGGTGAGAAACGGACGAATTCTCCTGATGTTAAGAGTACCTTCTCAGCCCTCTTTGCGAGGATTCTCAGCTCTCTCTCCTGCTCCTTGATCTTTTCGTCGCGCCAGGCTGTCTCTCTAAGGTACACCTCTTTGGCTTCACCGAGTTTCTCTTTGTGGCGATCCCTCTTCTCTTGGTATTTGCTGAAAAAAGTCAGACACTGGGTCATACATTCACACATTAATAAAGATGGAAGGGGCACCTGCTTTAAAGCAACAGTCTTTCCCCCTTATGTGGTTGACCAGCCAAGACATGCTTAGGGTCTGATTTTGTATCTTTAGTTTTGCAGTAAGTCATAAAGTGTCAGAATCTACATTAAAAAATCTTACAATGTGAGGACACTATATGGTCAAAAGTATTAGGACACCTGTTTTAGTGCTTCAGCATAGCAAGACATTTTGGACAACGCCATGCTTCCAAATTTGTGGACAGTTTGGGGAAGAACCTTTACTATTCCAGCACGACTGTGTCCCAGCGCACAAAGCACTTCTTGTCCAACATCAGTATCTGACCTCATAAATGTTCTCCAAAATGAATGGGCACAAATTCCCACAGAAACTCCAAAATCTCCAAGAAGGGAAGAGTGGAAGCGGGTATAGTAGGAAATGGGGGACAAACTCCATATTAAAGTCTATGTATTTGAATACAATGTCATTAAAATCCCTGATGGTGTAAAGGGCAGGTGTCCCAATACTTTTGTCCACATAGTGTAAGGTGTTATGGACCATTTCTACTGGTCAACTCATTATGAAATTTTCACACAATGTAAAGGGCAGATATTGATTTCAAATTATATACAAAAGGTGAAAAACAAAAACAGAGATACAAGGTTCTTACAGTGACAATATAAGAGACAAACATATGTCCTTTGATCTTTTTGTACCTTATCTGAGACTGCAGGTTATAGTGAGCTTGCTGAAGCTGGATCTGGAGATTCTGGCTTTCCTGTTGACTGGACGTCAGCCTATGCTCCAGCTTCGCGACGACCTTCCTGAGCTTTGTGTAAAGAAAACACATAATAGACTCTTTAGTATGATCTTCATGCATCTGCCAAAATGACAGTAGTCCAGCATCACAGTTTTGTAACTAGTTTTTAATATATTATTTTTCTTAAAAGTGTTTCAGATCTTAACTACTGCATATTAATATGAAACATTAAAGCATTTTAAAAACTAGGCACAAAGCATCAGTGATTCATGGGTCAGGGTTTTCATGACCCACAGCTGCCCGACCCATTATGAAAGCCAACTGTACCTGCAAAAATATTTGTTAATCACTGACCCGACCCGACCTGCAGTTATTTGTAACTTATTTGGAATGCTGATTTTTTACTTTTTGACCTGCCCCGCTCACATCTGCGATATTTTCAACCAGGCTGACCTGAACCCGCCTGGCCCACAGATCACCCCCTGCATCAATACTGAGTCTTACAGTGGTTGTGTGGACCTGTTATAAATGCCTTGCCTCATTTTGCTCTTCGCTCTGTAGCTCCTGGACTCGAGTCATTTCTGCCTTTGTGAGGGTCAGCTGAGTGTTGGTGGTCATCAGAGACTCCACTTGCTGCTGCAGCTGCTTTTCTCTTTCTACCAAGTGCTCTCTATTTTACATTCAAGGAAAGGCATGTCAGAAGTCATCTAGACGGATTCATCAAACTAGGCGGATTAATCTCAAATAGACTTGCTTATGTGGTTTTTGGCACTGTATGACATGCTGTTATCTAAAAAATGGACAAATACAAAGACATTACACTCTTGGACTAATTATTCAGTAATTCAACCAATGCAGTGCAAACTGGTTATCGTTAAGTTATGGTAGTGAGGATAGAAAGCTTGGCTATTAGTTTCTCCTGGTCCTGGTGGCTATTGGTTAAATATAATTTGTCATGTTACTATCTTATGTAATCATCTGTGGCTAGCTAATGTCGACTAGATGAATTTCAGGTGCACCTCTGCTTGTGAGCGTTCTCCGCTTGGGTCTTCAGTGTATCCAACTCCTCCACCATATATTTTAAACTCTGCTCCAGGCTGGAGTTCTGTGCATTACGAGCCTTCTCCAGATGGAGCTGCTGCTGGAGATCTTTAATCTACAACATATGAAAAACTATGTGTATGAAAAATGTGTTTATTACATACATTTACTTTTATATTCATGCATATCCCAGCTCTAATCCAGAGGAACTTACATTTTACCATTTATGAGAACGGACATGGAATAAAACAATGTATTTAATATGTATTTCACATAGCCACACATATTCCCACGTGGGGCAACCCAGTCTAATGAGCTGACTGTCACTACAGGACATACTCATAGTCCAATGTCTAATGGTGATCTTTTTATGCTGTGAATATTAAGATACATGGAACAGCTGGGCTTTACCTCCCTCTCTGTGGAGGTGAACTGAACCCTGATGGAACTGAGCTCCACTTGCTGGTGCTGTAAGTGGTACTTGTCTTGATCCCACTGAGCCTGTTGCATCTGGAGCTTCAGCTGCAGGGTCTGGAGCTCGGCGGCCTGCGATGCTTTTTTCTCTTCCTGTTGCATCACTCTAGCCTGGACTTTCTGTAGCTCAGCAACTATCTGCAAGAGTGATTTTAATGATGTTTTTAATTGGTAAACATGTTTAAAAAAAACATACCAATTTGTTAGCACATGCTTTTTTAACATACTGTTCTTTATATTCTTTTAGTATTTAATCCTGTATTTTCTATTAGAGCGTTTTTTGTCTGCCTTTTTTTACAGGCATCCCATTGTCTTTTATGGTTTTGTTTACATACACTGAACTCTGTGTGCATGTGTGTAGTGTTATATATATATACATATAT
Organism: Bryconaethiops microstoma; assembly: GCA_037577275.1. Taxonomy (NCBI): domain Eukaryota; kingdom Metazoa; phylum Chordata; class Actinopteri; order Characiformes; family Alestidae; genus Bryconaethiops; species Bryconaethiops microstoma. Next base: position 13,607,205 of record JBBJLS010000028.1, on the reverse strand, counting down.
ATATATATATATATATATATATATATATATGTATGTACAGACATGCACATTTATTTATACATATATATTTATACGCATGACATAGTCTACATTATATCATGAATACCTTCAACTTCTCCTGCTCCAGGAAGGCAATGTTCCCCTGCAGCTGACCCTTACTCTCAGCTTGGATGAGCAGTTCCTTCTTGGTGTTTCTGAGGAGCTCCTGAACATTCTGCAGTTCCTCATCCAGCTGTACGCTCTGAGCTCTGGCCTGCTGCAGCCCAGGCTCCTGTGACTGTGTTTGTAAACCACACTGGCTTTAAATCCACACTACATAAGTAACATCTATTTCCAAATGCAATTGTGATCTTTTGTCATGTGCCTAAACTAATAATTGTCCCACCTGTGAGAGGGCCTTGGCCTGGTCAGTCTGAATCTGCAGAGCCATGTGCAGCTGTCGGGCTTCCTCACGCTCCTTATGAAGAGTAGACTTTAGCTGGCCCAGTTCAGTGTTCAGAGTCGCCAGCTGACATCATCAGACAGAGCCAGTTAATTAGACTTAAGTCATCAACACAACTTTATTTAGTCTTTATTTCAACCACAGGTGCTCCAACTCTCTCCATCTCTCTGTGAGCATTCACATACACTACAGGCCAGAGGTTTGGGCCCATAGTCGGATAAAATTAAAAAAAAAAAAAACAGTACACTGCTCTGTCAAATTTTTATTTCAAGAAATCATTAGAAATGCTTAAAACAAATGTAACTGACTGGTTTTAAAGTGTGACAATATACACTGTGAGTGCAATTATATGAATGAGAAAGTGAATGAGTATCCTCTTGCCTTTATCACAGCAGCACAGATTCACAGCATCCTTTCCAGCAAATTTTGGAAAGAACTTGTGTCCAAACTCTCCCAGCACCTCTTCAAACATGCAAATAGTTCTGTCTCATTTGCTGGTTGCTCATTTTGAACATGTTGGTTCAGCTCGTTCCATGCAGCCCAATGACAGAAAGATCTGTAGACCGGGGGAGGACAAGACATGATTCTGCTTTTACCATTTTGCTTTTCTTTGGTTTGGATCGAATTTTGACACGAAGTGAATGTCAGAGCACTAAAGACAGACCTGATTCGTCTTTTCAAAACCAGTAGTTTGATCCTTTGTGGCTAAATTATGTGTTACTACATACAATAAAATAATGAAAACCAGTCATGTAACATTTACATATTTGTCATGTTTTCTTAGAATAACATTTTGAAAGAGCAGCGTATTATTTATTTTTAAAAATCTTAGGGTGGGAGTGGGCCCAACCGTCTGGCTTATAGTGTCTTTTGGCAACATTAGCCTCACAGCTTCAGTGCAACTTTAAAAGATCACTTCACCAAAGTTCACTCCGTCTTGGCTGATCAGCTACATTTGGTGTGAAGGGCAACTTGTATATACTATTTTTCTCTAAAATTATTCTCTTGATCCTCACCTTCTTCTGAAGTTGCTGGACTTGGGCCTTGTGTTCTCCCTCTTTATGGTCACTCAAAGCGCGGAGCTCCAGAATGAGCTTTTCTGCCCCTTCCCTCCTCTCGCTCTGGTCATCACACTCCTCCACTGCCTTCTTCCTCATCATCCTCTCCTCCTTCAGTTCGGTCTGGAGCTTCAAAACAGCCTGCTTTAGATCGTCCTGCTCTGCCCAAGACCTGAAAATCAGACCCACACCAGCGGTATTGTGAGGTCTAGCCCTGGAGTCAGGCACTGACGCTTCCAGGGAATCCTCTCCGGACAGCCACCCCGGAGTTTCACACAGTCCCATAACGAGCAGATCAGGATCACCTGATCACCTATATATAGACCTCAGAGACATTTTCTCAGTGCAAAGTAGACTTGTAGTCAAGAACGCCTAAACCAAGACCAGGACATTACCAAGACCAGAGGGTATCGAGACCATGCCAAGACCAAGACAGACAGAGTCAAGACCAAGACAAAGTCGAGACAAGACCAAGACCGAGACCAAAAAAAAAAAAAAAGATTCCCTTAACTTTTGTGTGCTGTTAAGGACTGACATGACAGGTACTGACTGGTCCCAAAGCCATCTGACAAAACAGCTAACACCTCCAACAACTGTCTAAAGAATGGGAAATATGTAACTGATTTCAATTATACTTAATTTGTAGATGAAATTGTAACATCAGATTGAAGATACACAATTATAAACTTGAAATGGCATCCTGTCCCATTGTACTAGTACTAGCCAAATTACACTGTATGATATCAACTTCCCAGAAATGGATTAGACCTGTTAAGTCAACACAACGTGATATGCAGATGTTATTTAAAAGTCAATGTTCACATTTATTTAGTCAAACAACACCATTTTAAGTACTGTAATCAAACAATATAAAGATATGCGCACACGTCACATTAATTTAAATGCAAACTACAAATACTACATACCAACACAAACTGCACATCAAATTGTGCATTAATAAGAATAAGGACAAGTGCTTAAAAGATTCAGACATCTTGATGTCTGCAGTGGCATGTGATTACAACACACTGCCAATGATATCAAGCATGTTGTTCAGTAGGGCAAGAAAAATAGAACACAGACATTATGGACAAATAACAGATTGAACCTGTGATGCAAAAAACCTCTTTGTGTTCTATGAACGCAAACTTTATGACTGAAGAGTTCGCTGACATTATTTCTGTCCCTCACTGACTAGCCTACTACTGCTGACATTACTGTAACTGACTGACTAGGCTTACTGCTCACTGTGACGCTGGAGGTACCGTTTAACTAGCGCTACACATGTAGGTCATTGATTGGTTGCATTTGAAGGGCGTGAAAGGCGAAATAATAATATCGTTGCATTATTGAACGTTACGCTGTGTGTCATAGATACTGTTGGCTCCAACTTTTCCGACCACTATGTCGATCTGAGCAAGACCAAGACAGCGAGACCAAGACAAGACCGAGGGATCCGAGACTGTGACAAGACCAAGACCACGTAAAAGTTGTCTTGAGACATCCAACTCTGGTGCAAAGTATACTAAGCCCTGCCTAGTAAGCAAGTGTTTTTCTGTTTACTTATATGTATTGCATTCTCGTGTTTTTCTGACGATTTTTGCTCTTTTGCTTTGTGGACTGGTTTTTGACTGCTTTGTAAGGATTCACTGGTTCTGGACTTTTGCAACGTTTTTTGGACTTAACCTCATGCATTTGTGTCTTTGAATAAACCTACTCTGAGTTTTCTGCATTTGGGTCCATATCTGCGTATCGTTACAGGTATGTATCCACCAACCCATTTTATAATTAACCAAAAGACAGTGTTTCTGGTCATTCTGTAATTCTGTGGTCAAAAACAAGGACAACAGAACTGATAAAGTCTAACACTGAAAAAACGAATGTCCTACATATTTCTCAAAGCAGTGTCCCAGCAAGGTTTGCCAAACTGGGTTGGGTTTGCTACTTTGGTTTGGAGTGAGCTAAAATGAAAAACAGGAATGAAATTAATTTTATAGACATACAATACAAACACAGCACTGTGCAAAAGTCTTGAGTCACCCCTCATTTCTTTGTATTTTGCTTCGAATCACCTTATTGGTACAAAAATACTACTTTATGCCTCTAAGCTGCAAAGTTCCTAAAGATACAAGGTGCCTAGATCAGGAGTCAGCAACCTTTTTGAAAATGAGAGCTACTTCATGGGTACTGAGCCATACAAAGGGCTACCAGTTTGATACACTGGAACAGAGTTTACCTAAACTTATCTAAACTTCATGTATAATAAACATGTTCTAAATGCTTATTTTTAGGTATTGTCATTTTCAAAACTATATAAATGCAAATGTGATTAAGGAATAATAACAACAGGATAAAATTAAACGTTAGATGCTGCTCACTGGTGAGTTTTTAGAACAGGTCCGCGGGCTACTCATGTGGTACTTGGGGGCACCATGTTGGTGACCCCTGGCCTAGATAAAGGAGTTCCAACCACTCAGCATTCAGCACCACCAGTATACTGATCACCGCCTGATCATCTGGAATCATCTGCACCTGTTTCTTCACTGGTTCAGGCCTTACGTTAGATGAGCTTTGTTCTTCTTGAATGGTTCATACGTAGGGCACTGTGTGTCTTAACAAACAAAAAACATTCCTCTGAAACTTGTCAGGTCCAGGGACTGGACTGAAAATTAGACTCTTTGAATGTCCCTCAGGAAATCTGTAGAACTGTTCCTCAAGACTACATTAAAAATACATGAACGTCTGGCTATTTGGACACAAAATATGAAGAAATTAGGGCTAAAGACGTGCACAGCACTGTAATATTTATATATATATATATATATATATATATATATATATATGCCATGTTTTGAGTTAGCAACTCTGTAACTGCTCTTGGGTAAGCGCTAAATATGCAAACAGTGCTGAAAAACCCAGAGACGGAACCTTTTATGGACGCCGTTTTCTTTCCTCCTCTTGCCCTTGGACAGAGAGCCAGTGCTGGTGGAATGACTCTGACAAAATGAAACAGCAATTATAAATATCACCAAACAGGGCTTAGTTAGGGTTACCATGGGTATGAGGAGAGCATTATACATTTTTTTTTACCTTGGTCAGTTTGTGTAAGAAAGCTTGGATATCTTCATCATCCTCACTGTCCAAGTCCTCAATTTTCCTGTCAATCTGATGATTAAAAGATAGTTCAAATGCCTTCTGTTGTGATGACTATTAGAATCCTGGCAGTATGTTTTCTGACAGTCTCAGTCTAGCAGATCATGAGGGTTATATTCTATTCTATATTCAATTGTACTGAATGCTGGACAACGATGACATTTTTTAATCACGAATAACTGCATTGTCATACGCAAAATTAAATAATTAATTCAAAAGAAGTGTATTGCGCACTTTTATTTTTAAAGTACTGCTATATGAACAAAACATTGCAAACATTTTGATCAAATAAGGAGCTATTTAAGAGCAGTTTCTCTATATAACACAGTTACACAGCTGCGGTTCAAATATTTCTGTAAATCTCAACTTAAACATTAATGTAATCAAATCAAATAGAAAACCAAACCATTCATGTTATATCTAGTTTGTTATAGAAAAACAAGTTGCCCTCAGAGTCCAGAGCATGGGAATCGGAACCATTATGGCAGCTACAAAGGGGGACCAGCTCCATATGAAAGTCTATGTATCTGAATGCAATGTTATTAAAGTCCCTGTTGGTGTAAAGGTCAGCTGTCCCAATACCTTTGTTCATGCAGTCCTTTAGGTCTCAGCTGGTTTTCGTGGGAGTCAGGCGTCCATATTATATTAAACCAACCAAAACGTACAAAAAAGCAACAAACTTACAAAATAAAAGTATTTTTTTAAAAAAACACCCTGCATTATCGCACGATAAAATAATTGTCAGCGTTAAGTAAATAATGCGTTAACACGATAACTAGTTTAACGTGCCCAGCACTAATTGTATTATATTCTTATTCTGTTATATTCTATTCTATTCTTTCAATGTTTTTACTTCAATTTCTATTTAATGTATTCATCTCAAAGCAAAAAAAACACCACAAATGATCTTTATACCATTTCAAGCAGTTGGATTCTCTGCATGCTGTCCCTCAGTTGACAGACCTCCTCGTCCAGTGCCTCATTAAGCTCTTTTGCCCTACGAAGCTCAGCCACATCTGAATCAAAAGATGTACATTTTTCCAGTTTTATTATATGTGAAAGTTTATTATTCTCTAATTACATAGAAAACAATGCAGCAGTGCCTGAGATGTTCTTAAGTTATAAGTAAGGGGGCTCCCACTTACGACTGAAATAAACAGAAACCTGGGAAAAGATCGCAAAAACTGAACTGAAACTAGAACCTATTTGAAGAGGTTGCATAATTTCACCAATTACTGCAATAGTGAACAACTAACCAAGAGTTTGTCAGTTGTGCTAAATTAGGGGTTTGCTCAAAAACCTTTCAAAATAACTTATCAAAGTGCGTGAAGGCTTTTCCCATCGAATATCTTGGAATATCTTGGTATAGTCAGTAAAATAGCATTGAAAATAATGGCAAATATGCTTTTGGCTTGAAGGATATGGGAACCAAAGAAAATATGTTACCACAGCGTTTCAGCTTCTCCACCTCCTGTCTGAGCTGCTCCACTTCAAGCTGTGCTTCCTGCAGCTCTGGCTCTGGGACAAAAACAGTTTTAAAAACAGCTACACACACACACACATACACACACACACATAAAACTGTCAGGAATGGGTCAGTCAGGAATGGGTCAGTAGGTTCTGGAGAGCTGGTGTCCAGCACAGTTTGGTGATTTTCCTATCCCATATACCCCTAATTCACCTCATCAGGTTGTAATAAGTATGTTTAAGCAGGAAAAACACCAAACTGTGCTGGACCCTCTTGTGCCAGCCCTGGATGTCCATGCACTAGTCCATGCACACCATAGGCCTTCTGAGTAAGACGAGCTGACTCCAACTCGTCAGTAAGCCGGCGGATCTCTCTGTGGGCCATGTCCAGCCTGCTGGAGGCTTCGTCCAGATCCCTCTGTAACATCCAGCGCTCTTTTAGCGCATTCTCTTCTCTGTCACTGCCCTGAATAATCCCATAACAAGGAAACAAAAAACACATTCAGACTCATTTGCTCCGTACACGAGGCTGGGACTGTTTTACAGAAGTTTCTTTCTCTTCATTCATACACTGTATGGACAAAAGTATTGGAACGCCTGATCATTACACCAACAGGGACTTTAATAACATTGCCTTCAAACACATAGACTTTAATATGGAGTTGGTCACCCCCTTTGCAGCTACAACAGCTTCCACTCCTCTTAGAAGGTTTTCTATAAGATTTTGGAGTTTCTGTGGGAATTTGTGTCCATTCATTCTGTAGCATTTATGAGTTCAGGCACTGATGTTGGATGAGAAGGCCTAGTTCACAATCTCCGTTCCAGTTCATCCCAAATGTGTTGGATGGGGTTGAGGTCAGACCTCTGTGGGCCAGTCAAGTTCTTTCACATGGAACTCCTCCAGCCGTGTCTTTATGGAGCTGCTTTGTGCATTGGGGTACAGTCATGCTGGAATAGAAAAGGTTCTTCCCTAAACTGTGTCCACAAAGTTGGAAGTATGGCGTTATGCAAAATGTCTTGGTTTGATGAAGCATTAAGGTTGCCCTTAACTGGGGCCACTTGAATGGTGTGCCCTAAGACTTTTTTTCATATAGTGTATATGCTACAAAACATAAAACATTTATAATTTCCTTAAAGATTTTATATGATATTACAGGTTCGTTGTGATGATAGCTATGACTGCTTCACACACAAAGTTGAGAGTGAAAGTGAGCATCTGCACATGTGTGTGTGTTTTGTTACTGGCTCAACAGCAGGTTGGGTAAATTAATTGCTCCTCTCTAATATGGCAGAAAGTGTTCTTTGCATTATGCCATTTTTGGGTTCCATAAATAATGTGTCAACTGAGTGTGAAGAACCTTTTCATAGTTTAACAAATTTCATCCATTATAAAGGTTCTTGGAAGAACTCAAACTGGTCAAGAACCTTCAGATTATGTGAGAGTGTTTAAAGTATTCACTCTCGCCAATCTAATTATGTCACATGTAATTTGATCCGTTCTGCATCGTGGTCTTTAACAAGGGTCTAGTGCTCATGCCATGATGGGGATAAAAATCTGATTAATCATGGAGCCCTAGTGCACTTACAGATTGTTACAGAGAGAGCAAGAGAGAGAAATACACTCAACAGCCCAGTGTCTGGACAATCTATATTAGTAATAAAGTAGATTAAAGTAGAGCGAGGGGATCGATGCTCTAATGCACTGCTGGTTTTGGGCAGCTTTCATTAGTGTCTGACTGAGGTTAACAGCGCCAATTCATTCACGCCTTCAGAGACCAGTGACACATCTCCACTGCACCTCCGTCGGCTGTTTTCCACTTCAGTAAACTCGATGTCTCATCACTCAGACATACAGGGCTTGGAATGCAGAGGGTCTTCAGGCATGAGGCATAACAGCCATTCTGACAAATGAATTCGCACCGGTGTTAGAGGTGAGTGTGTGTGTGTCTGTGTGTGAGACAGATAATGGCTAGAAATGTGTCTGTTAAAATAAACCTTCAAATTAAACAGATCCCTTTGTATTACGGCCTTTAAAGCCCTCTTCAACGTTAGAAAAAACTTTCAATCTGTGGTATAGCCCTGGATATAACACTGGGGACTTGTATGTAAATGGAGTTCTTGCATCATATATATATATACATACACACACACACAGTAAACCCCCGCTTATACACGGTTCAGCAGTTGCGGCTTCAGTCTCTCGCGGATATTTTCTGAGAACCGAACTAACGACTGTTCACAGAAACTGCCGTACATTCCGGGAAAACCCAGATATTCTACGAGTTAGGTTTTTTTTTGCTTTTGTGACGTCTGTCGCCCCCTCGTCCTCGTGCTAGTTGTTTATGTTTGGGCACAGCAGTTAGCAAGGCAATCAGACACCTGAAGGGAATGAACCTCTGTTGCTCAACACCACGCCCAAACATAAACAAACCAGCACGAGGACGAGGGGGTGTACCAGATGAGGCCTCGACGTCACAGCTTTTTCGTGGCAATATATAATTTTTCATGCATTTTAGTGCTAAATTATTAAGAAAAATACAATTTACTTATTTTGTAACAAATATTAACGTAAATTCAGCTACATTTCAATATAAAAAATAACTATAAATGTTTTTGTACTGTCCAGAGAACACAAAGAAAGCACGTCTTGGGATGGTAAAATGCTGCTGTACTCAGAGGCGGGAGGTTTGAAAGTAGCCAATCCAAGACTGTTATTAATTTCTCTTTGCTGCATCACGCATGGAGCTCTCTCGAGTGTTTCTCTGCGTGTTCTCATGTTTTTTATTTTGTTCTTCTTAAAGTCCTGTATTTTTATTACTGTAAATTAAATGAATTTATTACTGTGTTTATCCTGCTTATACTAAAGAAAATAACAGCGCATACGAAAGAAAATGTGTGTGCATGAATTACAGTACAGTCTATACAGTACAGTCTATACTGATGTAAAATATCAGTATTTTACATTCTAGCACTGCGGGGGTTCAGTGTAAACTGTACAGTAAAGATACTGGTTTACCTTTACATTTTTATAGGTCATGTATTAAGCTGAGTTTAAAATTACAGTGTTTTGGGAGCATATTTGGGGGCATATTTAGGGTTTACACTATAAAAATAGGCATTTTTAGGCATTTTTTTACCACATCACAACAACATGTTTTTCACTATATGCGAGTGCTGTTGGAACGGTACCCCGGTGAAAAGCGGGGGTTTACTGTATACCGAAATCTGGGTTACGTCACTGTCTTAGTTTTTCAGAACTAAGCATTTTTATAAAGTGTCACAGTTTTACAGAGATTTTTAGCGCGGCCTTCATTCTCCAACCCAATTCTCCTGCTTATAAAGGTTCAAAGGTATACCAAGTGTTGGACTTTGTACTGAATGTTATCTATAAACAAGCACAATATATGGGCATAAGACAGATGCCGGCTTTAGGTTTTAGGTTATATAATCTTTATCTATCTAGGTTAAAACTCTAAAACAGGTGCTTCTTTATCTAGGCTAATCTACAGGATTCAGGCACAACACACAGAAGGGGCTTGTAAAACAACTTGTACCCGCAAGAGTGTGCTTCATGAATAAGCAATGTACAGTACGGTACATGTGGGCTGAGTAAAATAAATCCATCCTCTCCGACATAGGCATAGCTTGATCCAGTGCCACTGCTCTATAGCTAATCTATGCTGATTCCCTCAGCCCGATACTCCTATAAGCTATCTCTCTTAGAGGGAGAACAGGAGGGTGAACAACATCAAAGGCCCTGAGGGAAAAACAATCTGGTGGTGGGTGAGTGAGCTGGTCCACTTGTGAAAGGAGAGCACAATCATCTGATACTCTGCCAAACGTAGGGGCTGCCAAAGGTGTCACTTCACAAAGGAAGACTTGGCCAGTGCTTTGATTTCATTCGTCAAAAGCCTTCAGACTCTTATAGAATACCCTGCTGTCCATGTAGGAAGAAACGGGGGGACGTTTTCTTTTTGCTTCTTGGATGATGAGGATATGGGCAGTGTATTTACCAGCAACCATAACACTATAAAAATTCAAAGGCAGGTCAGTTTTAAATGATCAGACAACTCAATTCAAAGTGGAGTTCACTGATGGTGGTGGAGCGAGGAGTGATTTTGATTTGTCGTATACATTTACATTCAGGCATGCTGGGCCACCACAGAGAAATATTATCAGTGGCAACTCACTACAGTTGTAACACATAAGTGTTGTAACACATGCAGAAAAACAATGAAAACTAATCAAGAGGAAAAAAACAAAACTGCTGGAAATCTCCACCTTCACGCAACAATACATTTATTTAAATAATTGAGCTGTACATTAAAACTTAAAAAACTGGACAACTGACATTCATACTAGTAAAGCACCATTTAACTAAAACTAATTGAGTCTGTTTACTTCGTAATCATTTGAAAGTATACCGCTCAATATATTATTAGTCATTTTTAGTCCCTAAAACCAGTTATCAGTGTCTGTAACCGCTAGAGGCCGCCATTACATGTAATTCGTAAGACTCTTATTTAGAAATTATGGGTTGGTATCATGGTGTCTAAGTTTATATTGTTAAGTAACAGATGTAAGGAATTAAGCTAAAGTGATTGTGTGTTTGTATTTGATCATGTCCAAGACATTTGTGTATATACGTTGCCTTGAGTCATACCCGGGGGTCGGTCCACCACCACAGTGACCAAGAGTTTATGTTTGGTAACCAGGGTTTTGTTGGTTTTGTGTTTTGGCCCTCGTTCCTTTGTGTTTGATTCTGGAAATAAAGTCTTAGATAAGAAATTAAAAACTGCGCCCGTGCCTCAATCCCCTGGGAATTCGTGATGGTGTCAAATTTATGTTTATTAATCCACTCCATCAAACAATACGTTTAGTTCATAGAAGATAGAAGAACAGAACAGATTTCTGCAAGCATCTAACAGGTTAATGCAGTAATCAACATTCAATAATGCACAGTGAATCAACATTCAGTTAGCTTTTTTGTGCCAACTGTAAAAATATCATTTGTATTATTATACTGTGATAAAATTTTTATGATGTGAATTATCAGGACGTAACATTTTCATCTGTTACTAACCACAGCACCTGACATGTTTCATACTACAGAAGATAGCTTTCATACACAATAATGATTGTTTCTATCAAATAGTACATCAATATTAATGAAGCATATGTTGTTATAAATTAATGTTCTCAGTATCTGTATAGGTCCAGCACCCCCCTCCCCAAGTGACCCTGATTAGGATAAGCAGCTCAGATCAAGCACGGATATTGTAATAAATGGAGCGTCAAGATGGTTTTGTATGTGATTTTAAAACAAGGTTATTAATTTGATGAAGTGGATAATGAAAATACATAATACAAAATGAACAATGGAATGGTTTATCCATGGTGTCTCATGTGAAGCATGACAATATACAGTAGGTGGCATTCAGAGTACTGAGAAATGGCTTGACCTCCCAATGATCAGAAAGTTGTGGGTTCGAATTCCAAGACTGCCAGTGGCCCCTCTGAGGTACACATGAGCAAGGTACCGTCCCCACACACTGCTCCCGGGCACTGTGTTCCTGGCTGGTCGCTGCTTCACTTGGTGAATAGGTTAAATGCAGAGGAAGAACTTTGTGCTGTTCACACTGTGTTGTGGTGTGTTCATGTATGACAGAATAGTCACTTCACAGTGAGGCAGGGATTACTCGACATGATTTATCAGAAAATGCTCACTTCGAATTTATCAACTAAATTTCCAACTAAAACTAATAGCAGTATAATCTCATTTTTTATTCTAATTACTGTCTTATTGCAACAATCATTTTCCTGTGGATTTTACAACATTACAGATTTAGCCCATTACAGGGTTTCACATTGTTTCTTTATGAAAGTTAACAGGTCTCTCCCAACAAAAGGAAGCAGCAAGAAAAAGACAGTTATTTCCCTCTTTTCGCTCCCAAAATAGAACTCATTGAGTTGGTACGCTGTGAAGGCTAATACCAAAATACTTTAAGCTGGTGAATTGTCAGCTGGGAGTAATCAGACAGTCTAAATGTCAGCGAGATTGCTACCCAGAGAGGCCAGAAGAAAATTAAAACTCCAATCCACTGCGTTGGCACCGACACTGGTGTAATTGATTTCTAGGATTTAGATAAATGACTCAAGTTCTGTTGTGTAAAGACTGCGTATGTGGAATGAACTCATACATACTTTAAAGGCTTGGAGTTCAAAGCAGGCCATGCAGATTGTGCAGAATATGCCCCTGGCAGTGGTTATTTGCCACACATTTCTAATCAAAGAACCGATTAAAGACAACTAATTAAAGGTCAGATAGAAATCAAACTACTGGGAATTATTTGATGCATCTAAAGTACTTTTTATTCTGAACAGTAAACAAAGCCCTTACTATTGATAAATCACCAACAGAAAACTTTGAACCATATTTAAGAGCTCTCAAGGCTTTATCTTCAAGTGCTTTTGTGCCAAACCATGTTCTATTGTAGTCTGTGAGTAGATAGTTTTGGTTAATCATTTATTTTAGCAGTAGCTGCTGAAATGAACATACTGAATGAAAGAAAGCAAATAACTAACATGAAAGATGCTGATTGGAAGCCTCACTGTTCAAGAGCTGTCACTGGGTCTGCAATAATAACAACCGCATCATCACCACACCACGCCACCACCCACCATTCTACAAGTCTCTGTTCCTGCTCTGTTAGAAGTATGGCTAAGCAAAACTTTTGGTGTGAAGTGGGCATTACATTAAAGACATCCTTAGATCCTGTCATCCATTTGTATAACTAGCTCTCTATGATTTAGTGATTAGGGAGAGAACAGTGGTCCAACTTCACAGCAGCAATGTGTTTGTTGCTCTGCTTTGTGTTGAAAAATTGTGAGGGTAAAGTGAGCTCACTTTACCCTTTGCAGTAATTGCAGGCACAGCAAAGAAATGTTGATTGTTAATACTGCTGCAGTCCCAAAGCTTCCCTTCAAAAAACTTGTGCAAACTGTTAAAAAACAGTTAGTAAGTCAATCAGTCTACCAGTTGCTTGAGAACCACTTTTGGTTCCACTGAAAAATTCAATGAATGGTTCCTAAAGGAATCATTTTAGTAAATGAGATTTGCAAAAGTTGAAAGAAATTCCAAATAATGTCCCAGGAAAATAGCTTTACAAATATAAACAGATTTCTGGATGGAAAGAACCTTTACATACCTTATACACCTTACATTCTTCTTCTGAAGTGAACTCAAGGATAGCTTTGAACTCAAGGAACTGAACTCAAGGAACCCTTTTACGTCACATTTATATTTAGGAGTGCAATATAAAGGTTCTGTATCAGTTTTTCATGAACAACATGTCCACACAAGAAACGTGTGGATGTTAGCATCACTGTGGGTAAAACACTGGTGAAAATTACACATCTAGTTTATCCGACAGACAACCAAACGCCTTAGGCTGATTTTTCCAGCGTGAAACAATACAGCTCTGAAAAAAAAAAAAAAAAACCACTACAAAAATGTTCAGTTTCTCAGGTTTTATCTTTTATGGGTACAAGTATTGAATTGAACAGCTTTGCCTTACTTTTTAAGAACTGCTGACAATATTTCACCTAATTTCCAAAAAAATATTGTTCTTTAAAGCATAATTTTAAAGGAAATGACAATATATCAAAATAAAAGAAATGGTGCAGTGGTGCAAATAAAACAAATCTCCTGTTCACTCAAACAAAATGCCAATAATTACCTTTGACGTACTTCTAGTAGTGTTTTACCATCCAACTGGTCTCACTGCAAGAGGAGAGTGTTGATTACAGCAGTGTTTTTTAAATACTAATCAGTACCTCATAAAGCAGAATGAGCTGCCTGTGTAGGAATTTAATAGGCACTGAAATGGAATGATTGTCATACTCATAGAGATGCTGATTTAAAAATAAATTACAGTGTCTATATGTATAACAAACGTTAAAAAGTTTCTTCACATTCTTATTTAAGCAAATGACTTTTTTAAGAACCATCTGTTGAAAGGTTCTCTGGGGATCCCAAAGGAGTCCATTTCTGGCACCTTTCTTTTTATAACTGTACAAAATGATCAGGACAGTAAGGTTCATGCACATAAGGTTTAAGTCTAAATGCAATTTAACATACAATTTAAACTGCAGGCTACTGTATATGAAGGAAAATTCTGCATCATCAAAACCAAACTTGATCTAGCATGATGAATGAACCACAGCAGTGAACAAGCAGGCCATTGCAGGCAGTTTGGAAACTGATTTGAGGCTCTGTCCACACACAGGCTGAAGTCAGTAGATGGAATTGAACTAATGGGCCAGCAGTACCCTGATTGCTTTGCTTCGGTAGTGGGACATTCACTTTATGAACATTCATAAATAAAAAGAGTGGACTCAACTGAAGGTACTTCCTTTTCAAAAGCAGACAACATTAAAAATGTATGTGATGGTTCTTGGGATATAGGGAGATAGAGAAGTGAACTTAATCAGTCATCATAAGCATGACTATCTTCATTATTATTATTACTATTATCATCAGCGGCAGCAGCACTGATTTCCTACTACAATAGAGAGGGCATCTTACAGGTTCGTGACGATCACATATTCCCAGCCACAGATCAGTTCTTAGCCTAGCGCCTACAAAGGACATCATCAGTGCTGAATGATTGGAGTCGCCCACTTCAGCTGTTCATTAATTAACCCTGTCGTTTTTCAAACTACCTAACTTGTGCAAAAAGGACACACCAGTCATGGACTGAAGGCATCTGTAAAATCATGCTGATGGATTTTGAAGAGATTTTATAGTGCCGCAGCAGCATAATGATGAATAATTTACGTTCAAGAAAACAGAAGGATAGGCACATGCCCCTGGAAAGTGCAGCCCTGATAAGAAGAAAGCACACTGACACAGAAACACACACACACACACACACACACACACACAGCAATGAATAATGGACCCCTTTTTCTACTGATAGCAAGACTACCTGCTAAGGTCTTCTCTAAAAATATCCCTGTCAGAAGGGAGAGAGATAGTTAGAGGAAAAGAGGTGCCCCCACCATCTGAACTCTGTTACCAGCTGTTCCCAGGACAACTGGAACAACAATTCTATTAAACTATAAACACTGAATGGATGCTTCAACAAGGCCATAAGTGTATTTACAACAACGTTTGCATTGTGTCCTGAAAAACCTAAAGGGATCCAAACACTTGGTTTCTCCAGTTTACTGTGACTCCCATCAACACACAATGCCAACAACACTGGAGGATTGAGAGTAGCATGTGCATCTGCATGTTTTTGCCACTGCATGTTTTTGACTGTCTGGATCAAAATACAAAGCACCAATTTGTACTGCACCCCTTGTTAGCAACAATGCTAACGGTGGGGAGAGAGGGCACCATCCTACTCACTGAGGGAGAGGACAATTATTCTGTTAACAGCTTAACTTGTGATAACTCGTGATGAGCTGTAACAATAACCAGACTTCACACTGCAGCAAACAAGTGCAATGAAGGTTAAAGATGGTATCTGCTAATACCAGCTGTCTCAAATTCTTTATACAGACCACTGAAGAGGCAAATTTTGACTAATGACCAATGAGAGAAGTGATAACTAAATGTCATCATATAATTCCCTTTCCTTCTCTGGAACAGGGCATTTGAATGAAGATTCAGTTAATTGAAGATCAGTGCTAAAAAGGTGCTATTTCTGCCATTTAATCTATTTGATATCGTTAATGACTTAATATCTCAGTGCTGTCAATGCAATTATTGAATATGTAAAAAATCTAGAATAAGTAATGACCTAACAAAGCTGAAAATTATCATTTCGTACCGTTAAAACAAATCCATAGCTATTTGTTGTCTTCAATCTGATATGATATCTGGTGTACTCTCTCTCGAACACACACACACACACACACACACACACACACACACACACACAGATCAAGAAATTATATGTGCGACACACACAAGTTCTGGAAACATTACTGCTACGAAACTAAAAGGAGGATGCTAAAGGTATGGCACTGAAATAATATAATGCAACAACTTACAGACATGCAGTAACTAACTATGCATAGTTGCACCTCTACACTCTTTGCAAAGGAAAAAAAATAGTTGAATCTTTTTGCGATATGGAAACATTTAAAAAGACTCATTAAAGAAATATAAAACAGAACATAGAGAAGAAACCCTGAAGAACATTTTCAAGGGTGTAAATTAGTGTTGTAATTTTCATGGCTCCATGGGTTCAACTTGGAAGAAATTAACTTTATAGTTCCAATTTTCTTCCTCTTTTACAAAATCATTGCCAGAATGAGGTGAAAATCCAGCTATATGCACTGCATTATCAACGTTTCTCACAGCTCCTTTCAGCAACGGCCTTTTCAGTCAGTTGCTCACCCATATGAATGTGAAAATGAAAAGGAGTGCTGTTACCGCATGGGCACCGGAACCATTATATTACGGGGGTTTGTGTCCCCCCCACTTTAAAAAATAATTCATTTTGTCCCTCCCGACTTATCCACCCAGGGATTTGTGTGAGGGAAACATGCACACTATCCCGTCACTCCCCTTGAAAATACTACACTACAGCTATCTTACCTAACTTGTCACAGATTTTACCATTCTTTGAAATGTGCATATTTAACCTTCATCAGAATCTTGCCTGAGCACTTGTTCATAGCACAATCTAATCAGAATTTACCGTTTGAAATGAGTGCATAGCTATGTCTGCATGGCCCATGTGATCTCTGAATAAGGGTATCTGCACATTTTTTATATGCAAATGCAATGACTTTTAAGACCTTTTCAAGACCTCTACGAAAAAAAATTAAGACCATCACGGCGGCAAAAAAAACAATAGCCTAGAATTTTGTTGATTTCAAGAAGGCACATACTTCTTTTTATGTTTTATGTTGGAGCAACAGCTCTAACATAAAACGCCTTTTTCAACCAGCCACGGTACTTCTCATCCTCCAACCATCTCTCATGGAATTTGCATTTACACATTTACACATCATTACACAATCATCTGACTGAATTTTTTATTTGTATTTTTTTTAAAGCAAATGCTCCGTGTCGCTGGCCCATACCACCTCGGCTATGCATATATTTTTTACATTGTGTTGTCCATTATTCCCTAAGCCCCTAGTTGAGGTACCACACAAAGGCACATACCTGCCATTTTCTGTCACAAGGGACCTACGTCCGAGAGAGCACAGACGCGGACTTCCATGCAATAGTACTTTATTAAAGAACACAAGAACAGAAAAATGCTCGAGGGCCAGACAAATAACTAAGAAGAGAGAAAGGAACAAACTAAGGTAAGCTGAGTTGAGATGGTAGAAGCAAGGAATGATTCATGTGAGTGTATGCACCCGTGACTGAAACCAAAACCAGGATTGACATAAATACACATAGTGAAACCCAACAACCAATGAGAAATGCCAACACATAAACATTGATGAGGATCAGCTGTGATCACTTTAGTAAACAGAGTCTATGGTTGCCCTCTAGCAGTCACGGACCAGAACCGTGACAGGACCCCCCCCCCCCAAGGGCACCAGTCAGGGGTGCACAGAGGAGAGACCCCAGTCCAACAAACAACGGAGAGGGGAGGGCGAGGATGCGGCAAGGACCATCATCCAATGCCGCGAGGGAGAGGCGGCGGAGGTCTTGGTCACCACGTCTGAACGGAGGCTGGTGTCGAGGCGGGGTCCGCGGCCGGGAAGAAAGGTGTGGGAGGGCCCGGTCGGGAACCGGACCAGGACCTGGAGTAGGCGAATCCGGTGCGGAGACCGGTGCAGGGTCAGGAGCTACAGCGAGGGTCAATGAGCCCGAAGCGGGAACCGGTGCTGGGTCAGGGTCTGGAGCGAGAGTCGATGAGCCCGACACGGAAACCGGATCAGGAGCTGGGGCTGGACTCAGTGCCGGAGCTGGGGCTGGACTCACTGCCAGAGCTGGGCTGGGCTGAGAGATGCAGGAGCTGGACCTGGGCTGAGAGATGCAGGATTTGGACCTAGGCTGAGATGCATTAGCTGGACCTGGGCTGAGAGCTGTGGCTGGGCTCGGGGCTGGAGCTGTGGCTGGGCTCGGTGCCAGAGCTGAGGCTGGGCTTGGTGCCGGAGCTGAGGCTGGACTCGGTGCCGGTTTTGGTGCTTGAGTTGAGTGGAATGATGCTGAGACGGCTGGAGTGGAACTGATAGACAGTGAGACGGCTGGGGTTGAGAGGAGATATGGTGATACGGCTTGAGTGGAACTGAGAGATGATGAGATGGCTGGAACTGAAGTTGGGCTGAGTGACACTGGGATGGCTGGAACTGAAGTTAGGCTGAGTGACATTGGGACGGCTGAAACTTGACTGAAGAGTGCTAAGGTGACGTAAGGTTGACGGAGGGACACTGATGTGATTGAAGCTTGGTTGAGGGAAGTTGATGTGATTGCAGTTTGACGGAGGAACGTTGATGTGGTTGAAGCTTGTGTGGGTGACGCTGCGGCGGTTGAGGTTTGTATGAGGGACGCTGCGGCGGCTGGAGCTTGGCTCAAGGTTGTTGAAGCAGCTGAGACTGTGTTGCCACGGCTGAAGCTTGGTGGAGAGATGCTGATGTTGGTCCTGGTGCAGGAACTGGGTTTGAAGCTGGATCAGGTGCAGGGAGTAGACTGAGGACAGGACTTGGACCAGTTACAAGAACTGGACTCAGACAGGGTGCAGGTACTGATACTGGCCTTGGAGAGGGTGTAGGAACTGGTACTGGCCTCGGAGAGGGTGCAGGTACTGATACTGGCCTCGGAGAGGGTGTAGGAACTGGTACTGGCCTCGGAGAGGGTGCAGGAACTGGTACTGGCCTCGGAGAGGGTGCAGGAACTGGTACTGGGCTTGGACAGGGTGCAGGAACTGGTACTGGGCTTGGAGAGGGTGCAGGAACCGGTACTGGGCTTGGAGAGGGTGCAGGAACCGGTACTGGACTTGGAGAGGGTGCAGGAACTGGTACTGGACTCAGAGAGGGTCTTAATGTTTGGCTGAGTACTGGAGCTGAATTGTGGGCTGGTGCTAAGGCTAAAATTGAAACTGGTTTGAGGGCTGGAGTCGAAGCGGAGTCTGGGTTGCGCGTCAGGGCTGGCCGAAGAACTGGAACTGGATTGGTGGTGGGAACTGGAGCTGGAGCTGTCAGTAATCGGGTGAAGTGGAACTGAGATGGTTGGAGCTGGATTGGTTGTGGATCAATTGACGGCAAAAGAGTAGGAGGCTGAACTGTGCTTACTGGAGTGGAGCGGCTGAGTATGTGGTTGAAATGAGTCGACTGGTGTGGCTCTGCTGGATTTACTGAACTGACTGGTAAGGAGCTGTCGAGAGGCTGGCCGATCTGACTGGGGAGAAGACGCTGGTTCAGGAGAGCTCTCTGGCTCGAAATTGGAATCTCTCGCTTTAAGAGAGCTTGATGATGACGAGATGGGTGTCATGGCTCTGGAGCTAAACTGTTTGGCTCTGGGAAGCTCCATGGTTTGAATTGGGAATTCCTGGCTGGGGTGGACGAAGTAGGCTGTGGGTTGAGCTGAATTGAGTTGATGTGGACTGTCTTACGTGGAGGTTGGTAGGATGAGGCTGAGCTGAGTCGGGTAGAGCCGTGTGGTTGGCGGCTACAGCTCGGGTAGTTGGGTTGAGACGGAGGTCCAGGCGGAGGCTGAGCTGGATCGCAGTCTCCAGCGTCTCCGGACGGTCGTGCCAAATCATCTCGTCTTGTATACGAGGATCCAAACCCGAGCAGTAAGCGGTCCGCAAGACGGAGTCCCCCCATGTGACCTGAGTAGCCAGAGCGCGGAATTCCGCTGCATATTCTGCAACCGAGCGGTCCTCCTGCCACAGGTGGTAGATTCGAAAGTCCGGCATCTCATTGGTGGGATCCCTCCGCGAGCCGCCCCCGGAGAAACAGCTGGTTGGTGGGTGATCACCGTTACCGGGGCGGGTTTCCTGGACATGCCGTCTCCCTTGCACTTCACTGGGGAAATCTGCTACGCTTCTTGGATGGGTGCATTCTGTCACAGCGGACCTACGTCTGAGAGAGAAGGACGAAGCACAGGCGCAGACTTCTATGCGATTGTACTTTATTAAAGAACACAAGAACAGAAAAAGGCTCGAGGGCCAGACAAATAACTAAGAAGAGAGAAAGGAACAAA
>JBBJLS010000028.1:13548860-13586800 GCA_037577275.1 Bryconaethiops microstoma | reverse complement strand
TTACAGTCATTAGTTACAGGGACAGTCTTACAGTCATTAGTTACAGGGACAGTCTTACAGTCATTAGTTACAGAGACGGTCTAACAGTCATCCCAGGGAGCAGTGTGTGGGGACGGTACCATGCTCAAGGGTACCTCAGTGGTGCCACTAGCAGTGCTGGGATTTGAACCCACAACTTTCTGATCCTTGACCACCAGGCCACCAGCTGCCCTGAATCCAGGACAAAACCCCACAGATCAACAGACGTCTTTACTGGAAGCTGCAGGTCGCCGCGCTGGTCAATCATCAGCCAACAGGGAGAATTCCAGCAGTAAATTAGTGAAACAGTCACACGGTGTGAGGACTGTAACCCACTTCTGACCGACAGCCTCAGTCAGTGTTTTACACAGTAAAGAATGATAAAGCTTCATCATGATCTTGTCAAAACACATAACAGCCATCTTCCAAAGTACAGTTTTGACTTTTCTAAAAAAAAAAATGCCTTGAGGAAAAAAGTAAAATATATGCAGTTAAATCTTGTAAACTAGATGACAAAAGGTATGTTCAGAATTCCGGATATTAATATTAGACTTTTATTCTGGATTTTAATCATATTAGACTTTTATTCAGATGATTAATTCCATTAGATTTGTATTCTGAATATTAATTGTATTAAGACTTTTATTCTGAATATGAATTCAATGTATTAGACTTTTATTCTGATTATAACTGCATTAGACTTCTATTCCAAACAACTGTATTAGACTTTTATTCATAATATTAAATCTATTATACTTTCATTCTGAATACCGTATCCGACCTCCTTTTTGTACATTTTTTGTATTAAACTTTTATTCTGAACAAAACTGTATTAGACTTTAATTCTGAATATGAATAGTATTAGCCTTTTATTTTGAATATTAATTGTATTAGACATTTATTACTGATGTTCCTCAGTGTTCTGGGTCAGTTTTGAACAGCAGTAACATGTTGCTGTGTTGTATTTTCTGGAGTATTTTTGCAGTATTATTTTTAAAGGTAGCTGTGTTTTGACTGCAGGCCTGACTTCACTGGAGTCGAGACACTTTTTCTGAGGGACAGCTTTAGGACACTCCACATGCCTCCTGCCTTTAAAACACACTGCAATATTTTTTCAGGAGAAGAGACAGCTGTTGTGGACAGGAGGTCAGATCCTCCACCACAGACCAAACCCGTTCACGGCGTAGGAAACTCCCAGCTGAGCTCAAACAAAGGCCCAACCAGGATGCAGCTCTTTTTTATTTTCCACAGCGAGAACAGAGGAGCACAGAAGGCTTGCGTGAGGGCTGTTCTGTGTGTAAGTGGCTTATTGTGAGCCCTTTGTTTGGATTAAGTATTATATTCTGAAGTGTGAGCTTCCCGAACTACCTTCTAAAATAATCCCTGCACTGCAAGAATCACCATTCACCACAACCTCTTCCAGAACGCCAATGATGGTAAAATAATGGTGAATCTGAACCAAATCACTTTTCTTCGGGGACTATTTTGTCTCACCATGTCCTGCACCATGAATGGGTTTAGTTTTAGGACCAAAAGCTTCTCAAAACTCTGGTAGAACAACGTGTCAGGCGTCAGGCGGAGCAACCAGAACTATCTGATGGAAAACTTTCTGTGAGAAGCTTTTCAAGGCAGACGTCTGGTTCCATTCACCTCCACTCTGAACAATGCTGGCTCACTCCAAAGCCACTCTGAATGACTCTGTTTACATCCTAAATACTTAATTATGGTGCAATTTTTTGAAAAACTGGTAGAGTTTTGCCAAATCGTGATTGACACCAATATTTATGACCAATAAAGCCTAATAACTCGTAGTTCACTCTAGTCTTGACTCTATGGCACTGGACCTGCACCAAGACCTGGACCCTCTTTACCCTCTAGGGCCTACAGCTTGGTGGAGAACATCAAGAGTCCACCCCTCCACCATGGTCCAGATTCTTCTCCCTGTAAGGCTACACTTTCCACTGGTGTGGAGACTCCACTGGGAAGAAAACTAAAGCATACACTGCCCGCCCTGCTATGCTCCTCCAGGCCCCATGAGCCGGAGCAGGAGCTCCACCTTCTCCCTTCATCTCCCCACTCTCTCTGAGCGGTTCTAGCAGGTTCCTGAAGCTGGCAGGAGTTCAGGTGGGGAACGCCCTGGGGGTCCTTACCTGTGAGTTTCCCCCCGGAGTCTCCGTGCCCCCTCCTCTTCTGCAGGACGAAGTAGTCGTTGGATTTCTCCGTCACCCAGAGCTTCAGGGCGTTCTTCAGGGCCACCTCCTCTGGAGTTAGCCACATCCTCCCGAAAACAGCGCAAGACCCCAACAAACAATTAGCCCTCGTGCTTTAAAACGAGCCCCCCATGTCACAGCCCGCCGCGTGCCGCTCCGCTCCGCGTGCAGCTCCTCGAGCTCCTGGATACTTTTGTTTCATGTTTTTGTTCCGTCTCCGCAGTCCGTGCGCGAGCTCCGTCTCGCCCCGCCCTCATTCAGACAGGCCCCGCCCCCCTCGCCGGGACGAACGGGTCATGGTATAGAGCTGCCCTCTGATTGGCCAGTGGAGGAGTCAATCACAGACAGTTTAGTTATCATTTCTCTTATCACTAAATATACTGTACGTTTATCGTACATATATAACGTGCATATATATTTTTATGTTTTAAAATGAAGAAAAAAATTATCTCGAAGGGCAGCTGTTGGCCTGGTGGGTAGGGTGTCACCCCTGACATCAGATGGTTGTGGAATCGAATCCCAGGGCTGCTAGTGGCACCACTGAGGTACCCTAGAGCAAGGGACCGTCCCCACACACTGCTCCCCGGGCGCTGTGTTCCTGGCTGCCCTCTGCTTCACTTGGTGACTGGGTTAAGTAGAGAAAAATAATTTCACGTTGTGTGCTGCGGTGTTTTCACAAATGACAAATGAACACGTTCAAGTCAACTAGGTTTTTATTGTCGTTTCTACAATGTATACATGGTACATAGTAAAAACAAAACAATGTTCCTCCAGGACCATGGTGCAACACAAGAACAGAACAGAACAGAACAGAACACAAGACCACAAGTGCAAACAGGACAAAGAGCTAGAAAAAAAACACAAGGGCAACAATAACAACTAGACAAGACCAGACAAGACAACGTTCAGTGCAACAGCTACAGTGAGGATAAATACAGTATTTTGACCGGGACTGTATTCTAGCAGCAGAGATGTGCAAAGATGCAGAACAGAAGTTGCATGTGCAAAAAATACAGAACAGCAATAAATATGATTGTGAAGTTTGTAGCAGCATCATGACAGAGAGTCACAATTTGCAGTGTTGGCTCTTCTTTTTTAAATTCACGATTCACGCTACACTGCTGAAAAATGCTCCCTTTAAGTTTATACAGTTCAGTCTGTTTATAACACTGATGATGATGAGAAATAGACAAATAAGATGCATAATCAGACAAAAATATACGTTATTTAAAATATTTACCTACAAGCGGTGTATCAATTCATGCTGCCTTGTTGAAGAATGCGACCAGAAGCTTATTCAGTTTATACAGTCAGTTAATAATAACTGATAATGATGAGAAATAGGAAAATAATAGGCTCTACGGGAATTATAATGGTTATAAAGCTATAATGGCTCTGGTGCCCATGCTCTGGACTCTGAGGGAACTTGTTTTTTTTTTTATTATAACAAACTAGATAAAACGTGAATGCCCTGCAGTGGCAAATAACTTAGGTTTTATATTTGATTTGATTACATTAATGTTTAAGTTGAGACTTATTGAATATTTGAACTGCTGCTATGTAACTGTGTTAAAGGGACACTGCTGTTTAAAGTCTTTGCAAACCAAATGTTATTGCTCTTTTGTTCTTATTGCAGTACTTTTAAAATAAAGGTACACTATATCCTACTTTTAAATTCATTATTGAATTTTGCGAGTGATCGCAGAAAATCGTGCGATTAAAAATTTGAATCATTGCCCAGCATCAATACATGTATATGCACAGTTGTGGCCAAACAAAAACCCACAAATTCTGACAAACTACAAGCAAGAATGGGTGGCCATCAGTCAGGATTTTGCCCACAAGTTGGTTGACAGCATGCCAGGGTGGATTGCAGAAAATTTGACAAAGAAGGGCCAACCCCGCAAATACTGATTCTTTGCATAAACTTGATATAATTGTCAATTAAAGCCTTTGAAACCTATGAAATGCTTGTAATTATACTTCAGCACACCATGGAACATCTGACAAAAAGATGTAAAAGAACAAATAGCTAAGTTTGTGAAAACCAATATTTGTGTAATTTTGTATACAGTATGTTTATATCCGCTGGATATACATGCAGCGGGATAATAACGCCCCGCTGTGGGAAAAAAGAGAAGTGCAGGCCGAAGTGCGGTCGCGCGCTCCAGGTGTGGAGGAGGAGGAGGAGCTTCTACAGGCTTCGAAGAATTAGTCTGTGAAACTCACGATCACTCCAGTAATCACAGCTAAGAAGATTAACTTATCACTTTATTTTCAATATTTAAATAGACTGCATAAAAATACGTTGTTTATGAAAAAACAAAAATCAGATTGGAGTCTCAAAATATCACTCATTTTCTTATTTGTTTTTTATTCATGAATTTACTTGTTCCCAGGCCTAGGGTTAAGGCTTCAACAACAGGAAATAATTCTGTAATATGTGCAATAGTCGCATAATTAAAGTTTGTTTAAAACTGAGGACCTCCTGGACGGTTCAATCATTAGGCAATCATTAAAGACATCATTAAAGACACAACAGTCCAGAACACAGAATTACAAGAGATGTGACATGTGTCGTCATAACCAACCCACTGCTGTCAGAAAGAAGGTGTACAAATCGATAGATAGACAGACATTCAGACAGGTTTTACAGGAATAGGTTCTTATTTTTTGATGAATGATCTGACATTGTCCTACAGTACACACAAGCACTAATGTTTGATTAATAAGGGAAAATGTTTCAAATCTCTGAAATCTCTGAATTGATCTCAGTTTAATTATAAACTTCCTCCTAAACATCATCAGAAGAAGCAGCTAAAATAATAAACTACAGAATAAAAGTACAGTAAAGGTTTAAAGACCCTAGGAGGGATGAGCGAGTTGAATGATTGTGTTTTCTTGTATTCCACCTCTATGGCAAGTTTATTTATACAGCACAGTATCATACACAAATGCTTATTCAATGTGCTTTACAGAAATAGAAATTAAAACAAGAATTATAAAAATAAAATAGAATGGGAAGAATAAATGGTGGTGGCCTAGTGGTAGGATACTTGCCTCTGGACCAAGCGGTTGTGTACCTCCAGCACACCACCACTGGGTTCCTGAGCAAGACCCTTAACCCCAAGTTGCTCCAGGGAGTTAGGTAATGGAAGTCGCTTTGAATAAAAGCGTCTACTAAATGCCAGTAAATGTAAAAGGCAGAGGAGAAAAGTGCAGTTTTAAGCAGCATTTTAAAGTTGGCTACAGTTGGTGCAGATCATATATTGATGGGCAGTTTGTTCCAGCAACGAGCTGCATAGTGACTAAATGCCATTTCACCATGTTTAGTTTTGGATCTTCTCACCATTAGCTGGCCAGCTCCTGCAGATCCAAGAGACCTATCAGGAATACATACTTCAAGCATGTCAGAGATGTATGTAGGACCCAAACCATTGAGTGACTTGTACACAATGAGTAATGCTTTGAAGTTAATTCTGTACTGAACTGGGAGCCAGTGCAAGGACATGATAATGGGAGTAATGTGCTTTCTTTTCTTGGTTTTGGTTAGAACTCTGGCAGCAGCCTTTTGAATGAACTGGAGTAACACATACCTGGCTGAACTGTTAGCCCAGTGTAGCGTAGCGAATGAACACTAATGCTCACCATGGCCGGGGCACATGGTACTTATTTGACTGGGAGGGCTACAGTCCGGAGGAACAGTTGTGGGTCCCTGGGCGGTTCATCTTGGATCCCTCCTTGATTCGGGATTACCGTCATTGGGTACTCCTCCAGCCAGGTCCATCTGGTCCAGAAAAGTTGAGTTGGGCATGAAGACTCAATGACTGAGCACCAATGACTATCATTTCCTTGTTTATATGTGTGCCATCCGGTGGGTGATCTTGTAGGGTCCGTTGAACTGGTAGGTGGGCTTGCGTGATTTGATGTGGAGATGTAGATTCTTAGTGGAGAGCCAGACACTGTCACCTATGTGGAACAATCGTCCTGGAGGGTGCCGACGGTGATGCTGTTGGGGGTAGCATTCGTTGGCCTGCTGGATGGCGATGCGCGCCTGTTGCCAGAGTCGCTGGCACCTGCGGACCAACTATTGGGCCAGTGATACGTCAACGTTCTTCATGATTGAACATCGGAGACTGGAAGCCATGGCATACATCGAAAGGACTGAGCCCGGTGGCTGAGGAGGTGAGCAGGTTGTGAGCCAGCTCAGCCCAAATTTGGTAGCGGGCCCAGCAGTGCTCACAATCTGCCATAAAGTATCTCAGAAAGGGTGGTATCCGAATGAGGTTGAAGTTCCCCTGGAGTGGGTTGATTGGAATTCTTGGCCCTGGTGCACACCGTGCATGCCTGGACTGGAGGCTAAGGTCCAACCATCAACGACGGTGATGTCCAATGGCTGGGATAATGCCTCCAGTCTCATACTCAACTGAGCAGCATAAGCTTCATCGATAAAGTTTCCTGCTGCACCCAAATCAATGAATGCTCGATTGAATGTGGCTCAGTTGAATGCGAGACTGTATAGTAAGTCTGGAAATAATCGGGATGGTGGAGGAAAGTCGGGAAATGGACCGCTGGGTGCGGAGATTGTGTTTAGTGAGGAACACATCGTACTTCCCGTCTATTCCATTACATTTATCTGGCAGAGATATTTTTGGTTCAGTGGCTGATGGTGGGGTAAGGGTAGATCGGGCTGCTACCTGTGGGGCCCAAGTCTCAGTGGCAAGCTGTTGATGGGCCTGATTAAGGGATGCGAGCTGCTGCTGGAGTGGTTCCAGCTCACCACGAGTCGCTAAGGACTGGATAGTGTCATATAGTGTGCACATGGAAATGGTGCAATATACCTTTAATATTTTTAGATTATGCTGTTGGCAGCATGCATCACCTACAGGGTGGGCCAGTCGTGAAATGGAAAGAATGTCTGTACTTTGTGTTTGCGTTATTCAAAATAATAACTTTTGTTGGATTCCAAAACTTGTGTGGACATTGGACTCATTACATGGTGTCAGAAGAGCTTGATGGACACATCGCTTTGGAAAGATAGCCAGGTTTAATTCCCCAGAAAATTTCACTTTTGATCGTCTGACTGAATGGGCAGACTGGAAGCAGCATTTCCAGAGATTTCGAATGCCGACCAAACTGAATAAAGGGGACAGCAAAGTCCAGGTTAGTTCACTAATCTATGTCATGGGTCCTGAGGCTGAAAACATTTTCAAGTCCTTCACCTTTGTGGATAAGGAGAAGTCTGATGTCGTGACAGGGAAATACAATGAATACTTCTACCCTAAACTCAACGTGATTCACGAGTGTGCTTGCTTTAACCAGAGAGTGCAGCGGCCCTTGTCACAATGGACCTATGTCCGAGAGAGAAGGATGAAGCACAGGCATGGACTTCCATGCGATAGTACTTTATTAAAGAACACAAGAACAGAAAAAGGCTCGAGGGCCGGACAAATAACTAAGAAGAGAGGAAGGAATAAACTAAGGTAAGCTGAGTTGAGATGGTAGAAGCAAGGAGTGATTCATGTGAGTGTATGCACCCGTGACTGAAACCAAAAACAGGATTGACATGAATACACATTGTGAAACCCAACAACCAATGAGAACTGCCAACACATAAACATTGATGAGGATCAGCTGTGATCACTTTAGTAAATAGAGTCTATGGTTGCCCTGTAGTGGTCACGGACCAGAACCGTGACATTTTCGTGTTTTGCACCATGAACTAAATGGCTTGCCATTATCGCCCATTAGTCAAGATCATCTCCACTTACTCTTTACCATTTGTCAATGTCCGATACATCTGTGCCTTCTTTAACAGAAGCACATCCATGCTGGCAAAACCGAAAGCAAATTGGTACGAGAGTGATGCCAATCGAAGGGCCTATGTCCTGTAAAATATGGCTTTACGGACTATTTATACAGCCACATTTACAAATAGCCTAAACTCATTTTAAAGTGGGCTGAATACTGCAGACTGTTGCTTATGAAGAGAGATGCTCCAATCTACTTTAGGCAGCACTTAGGCCATACCTGTCAATTTTCAACATTGAAAAGAAGGGATTTTTCCCAAGATCCCGACCCAAGTTTAGAGCAGCTTCCCACTGCCATTTCTCTGATAACAGCAAGAAAACCGACTCTAAAACTGCTGTTATTTATTTTCAACGGAGCATAAGCTCTCGCAGCACTCGCAACACCGGAGCCAGTGTCCTGAATCTTGAACTTCTGAGTTTTGGGTTCTTTATCTATTTAAACAATGTTTTTTTTCCACTGTTTTACAACCTTTTTAGCTACTATTAGCAAATCAGACACTTCATGACTGCCTTCCAATCACAAATATGTTCTATTCCGATTGTGGAGAAGGCGCCACACTCCCCGAAACTGTACAGCTCTGCTGCAGGAGGACAACACTCGCTGTGTGATGTTAGTCACGACTCAGGTCCGGCAGGATGTAGTTCAAAGGATGTTTAATGTCCATTTGAACTTGCACATATAAGGATAATGTATGATGTAAGGTTCTGTAACAAATAAAGGAAGAAACTACTACTGTGCTTATGTTAAACATATGCTAGATGGGCTAAACGCTTAGTGTAAATCTAGAACAATAAACTAATTATTCAATAGGTTCAGGACTCAAGTAAGTTTTGTTCATCTCAACACAATCCTCAAACAAGAGCAAAGTGCCTGAATATACAGCACAGCCATGAATAGTTAGTCCCTTCTCTTCAGCATTAGCTACCATTATTAGCAGCGTATAGGCTAACCTAGCATCTTTTTGAAAATAAACAAAATAGCACAGCGCCATATGAACTAGGTACTTACAGTTGGTAATGATGCATACACATACAGTAAAGAGCTAATACAATACTGTCAGAGGAGCTAAAGTGAACAGGGTAAGTTGGAACAGGACTACAAGCTCCCAAGTTTCCCCGTATCTCTGTCCTTCTCTCGCACTAGACACACACCCACTGTGCTTTCAATACTTTTCAAAGCCTTAAAAAACGTAAACATTTTTAAAGACTTTTTAATACTTTTCAAGGATCCACGGGGACCCTGTGATTACAGGTCAAACCATATACTGCAGAATTTGATTTCAGTTCAGAACTCTAACATAATTAATGTTAAAAAATGTGGCTATTTGCAAGATCTCTTGATTTCCACGTGCACATGCAGCTTACAGATTTGCTTTCTTTTTCAAAAAGAGAAAAAAAACCCTGGCTTTTCTATTTTTCTGTAACCTTCCACCACTCTGCCACCTTGCATGTGCGTCATGCATACCTAAAACCTTTTTTATGAGCAGATGACAGCCTGTCAAGTAAACCTGCTTTTCCATGTTCCTTTACTCACTGATCTTTCAAGAAACAAAAGTAGAAAATGGCAAACATGGAGCAAGCCATTGATCACGCTGACAGATATGTACTGCCGAGTCCCATTCGTTCCTTGTTTACAAACAGCACATCCAAACCATGTCCTCTACATCTTGGAGCAAATAACGCTCCTTAAAAGTAACAGGCAGCCCGTAGAAAGCAATGCTTTCTATAATGTTTAATTAGGCGGTTGCAGTGGGTGATTCTGTTACATCCCACAGGCTTCCCCTCAAAGTCTTTAATTAAATTTAAGAGTCTGTGAGGTCAGGGAACCTTGAGAGCACTGATCCAGACCCTGTCAGCTGAACCCTTAGAAGAACAAGAAACCGCAGAACAGATTTCTGTTCCATTAACTGTTCACCAGGCATGAAATTAATCAACAAATTAATCCACTTACAATTCATATACATGCAGCTTATTCTACTTATGATTGTTTATTCACAAAAGCATTTCTATGAAAAACCAATGAAGGCAAACAGAATGAGAATATTCCGTTTCAGTTAAAAAAAAACACACACAAAAAAAAACAATCTCAGTCTCTTAATAATAATAAAGTCTTCATTATATTTCTCTTGAATCTTTTCTTACGTAGGCTATAGGTTGATGGTCATGTAGACAGTTTGAATTAACTGTTATTTACAAATAGTTATTTAGTGTAATCCTCTTAATACTTGACAGGAAAATGGAAGGAAACCAAAAGTAAATCAAACACTTAAGAACAAGAACTAGATCTAAAGGGAACAGCTATCAGGCAAGCCCCCCTTATTCTATTTTGATTGTTATATTTTGAGAAACTCTTTAGAAGTCAGTTTTAGAGGCCTACTTATCAACTCTTACAGTCTAAGACAAGCATGAAGCGTATGTCTTAACCTCAATATATCAATATTCATTTTTTGAATCTGATTACTTAACAATTTTTTAGAAAGCAATTCAGTGAATGATACCTCAGACTTCAACATTTGATTTCATTTGATAAAACTCAAATCAATTTAATTAAATCATATTTGATTCATTAATCAATTATTTATCATGCATTTATGAATTATTCATACGTTTTGCTCACCATGCCCCTGGCTACAGGGTGCAACTAGGCAATATAAATAATATATATATAAAATATAGATAATACAAAAATACACTGTGCTTAATGCTCACAGCACTAGCTAGGACTATGCACTGATGCGTATTTACTTGGCTGCTTAATATGCTAATCCTGAAGCAATTTAAGACTGAAATCACTGACAACCATCCATGGCCAGGAGTGCAAGAGAACACATTTAGCTTCACTCTGTCTGAGCGGGCTCGATCACACTCACCTCATCATTCGGTTAGCTGACGTAACAGAATTGGTGTTCTCCTGCAAGCGTTATGCTGTTCAGTGACTGTGTTAGCGATGACTGGCTTCACATGAGGAAGCATGTACTGGCATTCACTTTTCCTGTGTTTTCTCTGTGTTTGTGTGATAGGAAGAGTCCTAGCTAGTGGGTGGAACTGGATAAAGTTGACAGAGTATTAGAAAAAAAGGAGTTGGAGAGAAGATTTCATATTTATTAACACAAGCAATTGCTGATGTTCTACAGGAGATCCCAGATAGTCTCATAATAACAGTAAGTCTTCATTGTTAAAAAAAATATACTGCTTAACAATGTGAGATACATTTTGTACTTGAACTATCTGTTATGCAGAACAGTTTTAAATAGTTATTTAGTCTAATCCACTTAACACTTGACAGCAAAATGGAAGGACACCAAAAGTAAATCAAACATTTAAGAACAAGAACTAAATCTGCACAGCAGAACCTCTGAACCCATGGTTAGTCTACAACAACT
The DNA here is from genome assembly GCA_037577275.1 of Bryconaethiops microstoma. NCBI lineage: Eukaryota > Metazoa > Chordata > Actinopteri > Characiformes > Alestidae > Bryconaethiops > Bryconaethiops microstoma. Next base: position 13,575,379 of record JBBJLS010000028.1, on the reverse strand, counting down.
GTGCTTGATAAAGTGAAGAGCCTTAGGGGTAAACTCACTCAGTGGAAGGACTGATATGCTTCACTAGTTTAGTAGCAAACCGGTACTGAAGACAAGCTTAGTGAACAGTGCTTGTTTACTGGGTAAGCTCTGACCAACACTGATGGGGTAATTCAACCATAACCATAATGTCTTTTTCTCTCATTCTTTGGAGGGTACCTTTGTTTTGGACACACTTTTCTTTTCCATAACAATGGCACTGCATCACTGTTGTATACTCTAATTGGCACTACCACTGGCTGGATTAAGCTCGTTTCCAAAGTTCACCTATGCTCTATTGATTCTTTTTGGGACCAGTACAATAAAAGCTGAATAAATCACCACACTTTAGGGCTTAAACACTGCTTTCATAGCTGTGGGAAAGTATTTTGAACAAGGGGTATTGCAGTGGCGGCAGTACGGTTCTTTATGTTGTTAGCACAGTTTGATATGTAGTGTCAGTGGTAGTGAATGAAAGTAAAATCGTTTCAAAACAGTACTAGAAAACTGAAAAAAAGTTTTTTTTGACATTTAAAACTATTACAGAAACCCCTCTGTCTCTTCTGAGGATCTCTGTCTCTTCTGAGGATCTCTGTCTCTTCTGAGGATCACTACAAAGTGTTTAACATCATTAGCATTTTGAACATCCTTAATGTCATGCTGTGTTCAAACATTCATATTTCAGATCAAATTAAAGCAAACTATTAATTTTTATGTGGACTTTATGTGGACTTTTATTCAGATTACAAAAATGTTATCTTCTGGCACTGTCTGAGGGGCGTCCCCCACAGTCAGCTGCATTCACCGTTTACTGGCCATACTAGGCAATGGCTTACAAGAGCGAAGAGTGGCTCCAAACAACAACTCTTCTGTCTCTTTCCTCTTCCGCTCTGTGGCAGCACTGGTATTTGAAATAGCAGGGCACTTTACAAGTCATTCACCACCTCCCAGACTCGAACACACAGCAAGTGTTGGCACAGGCTGCGCTCAGCAGCTCAGCAGCTGACTCACACATTACTGACTCACCTTCCCATCTGTATCAAAACACAGGCCCGGAATGATCCCATTAATGGCACATTCCATTTGATTCATAAATCCATGCTAGTATTCAATCATTACATAAACGTGAACTTGCAGATTTGGATTATGTGAAAACAGCTCCGGATCAGCTGTTCGCTTGCAAGTCCAATTTAGGTGAGATGACAGCCTAAAATCTCTCTCTCACTCTCTCTCTCTTTCTCTCTCTCCTGAGAGAATTTGAGAGAATCCTGCCCAGTGCCGGTTTCTATGGAGATACCAGTGGGCCTGATGCAAAAAAGGGAGAGAGAGAGAAAGAGAGAGAGAGAGTGAGAGAGAGAGAGAGAGAGAGAGAGAGAGAGAGAGAGAGAGAGTGAGACAGAGAGAGTGAGAGAGTCAGGGGGAGAAAGGGAGACAGTGAGAAACACACAGTTCTCTATGGAGAAGAGTTCTTGGCAGCCTTTCAAAACCGAAACAGAGAATAGCATTTATTTCCTTTCAGTTCTCTCTGCTGATACTCGGTGCCGGATATGAATATGTTGAAATGAATAATATTCACTCATAAAACCCATTTGCCTCTTAGCGGCACCTGTGGCAGAATAGGGAGAAATTGGCTCTAATGAAAGGCAGAGAGATAGTAGTATCGCCGCTACGCTCGTGATGAGACTACCAGTGCTACCAAGAAAAGGCACCAAGAAAAGGGGACTAAAAGATTCAGATCAGACTGATGCCACAAAATATTAAGCATTAGAAATTATATTATTATAATTGAAATACATCATTTTTAAGTTATGTAATCTTGTTGTATTTCATTACATAGTGAGATACGCAAATAATTACATTTATACTCAGTTCACATTCTCTATTGAAAAGTCCACACATTTTTCTGCTTGTTTTTATGACATTTTTTCCCCCGTTTTTCTAAAACAGGACTGTTCACACAACTGTTGTGCCCCACGTGATATTAGGTGTCCCAATATGAAACAGAAAGAGTGAATGGATGACAGCATTTTTGTCTAATTTAGTGAAAGGGTAAAGTGCCCATTTGTCATATGTAAACGCACCACAGCATGAAATACTTCTCTTTGTTTATCCATTTACCAGATAAATGTACTTGGGGAGCAGTGCATAGGGACGATACCTTGTGGGGACAGTACCAGTCCTGGGACTTGAACCTACAACCTTCTCATTGCAGAGGCAGATCTCTAACCACTAGAACACCAGCTGCCCCATTTACAAATGTGGTATCAACTGAAAGTTTAGAATCCAAAGTAATTTCTTTGCTTGAAATGTGTCATGGTTTTGTTCTGGCTGGTCATAATTACTAAATGTTAAAATGCAGTTTGAGTATGTGTGATTGTGTTCCTATCTACAGTATCACGATCTCCTCAACCAAGGTATTATAGTATACAGGGATACGTATAAATCTTAAAGATTGTGGTGCACAGTACGTGTAACTGGACGTCAGTCTACTGTGAGAAACATGGTGACGGAGAGAGGTGGGGATGATGTAACAGGACTAGTATAAAGGACAGTTTCAGAACTTATTTTGAAATGAAAACAAACCCCCATTTAAAACATGTCGCCTAATCAACAAAACGAAACCTTCCACTCCCCCCCCCCCCTCACCCAAGGTAATCAACCAAAGCCAAATAGCACAAAAATATACGCTATTCCCATGTGTAATGTCAGAAAGATATGAAGGTATGAAACAACTGATACTGCCCAAGCCTAAATCTACAGCAGAGAACAATGTCCATAGCCTCCTGTACTGAAACCACTGGTTCCTTAACATAAAATACATTAAGGAACAGGGGGCACATGAGAGTGTAATAAAGAAAAAAGTCATGAAGTTACTCCGAGACTACATATTGGCCTTGCTGTCCTTAGCCGGTGCTGTAATGTATTAGTGGCCTTGGGTGGCAAGTAAAGGTGCGCGTGTTCCAGACACCCAGAGTTTAATTGTGTCTGCGACTGCAGTGTACTCTTCCTCTGTAGACTGCTGATAAATTAGAAAGGTCCTTTTCAAGAACAAAGCTCCAGGCAGCAGAGGAGGAGGCAGTTTGACATTAAATGTCCATGACTACAGTCGCGCGCCCGAGTGAGCACACCATCATACACACAACCACATCGACGTGAGAACGCACAGACATACTTAGACACAGACACAGACACACACACATTTAACAGACACACAACCAACCTCAGACGCTGTCCAATACATCAAGCTGAGGATTCAACTGCAGAATTTTAAGAGTGCAGAAGTAACTCGGCAAACATTATTTGAAGAGCACAAACCCTACGTTTTTCTCAATTGCCTGGTTTTACCAAACTGTCCTTTCTTGTTTTTAAATCTTTCCAGCTTCCCCTTATGCCATTACAATAAACAGGCTGTTTTTGTGACTGTGCCTTTAAGACTTATTCTAAAACATTCCTTCACAAACTTAAGCGCAATGTGAACAGGCAAGCTAAACTGCTGAGAACTGAAAAAGTGGAAACATGTAAATGCATATGTGGACACTTAGTGGGCTCAGCATTTTCATCCACACTCACTGCTAACAGGCACAAAATCATGCATTCAGAATGTCTGGGCAATACTGGTTGTACCGTATAGCTAAGTGATATTTTTGTCACTCAGCAAGGTTATGTGGCACGGTCATATGCTGTCGATAAAGACTGTATCATTTGGTGTACAAATGCTGTCACTGTAGTACCTTCAAGGTTATGTCTTCAATAACTTTAGTTAGGGAACACAATTGTGCCATATTGTACTGCAGGCATATTTCAGATTGTACTGATTCCAGGCTTTTTCTTGTTTAATTTAAAGTACTTAAGCTATGAAAAGGTGCAAATATGACCTTTCTTTTGGCAAACTGAATATAGGGTGCCTTCAAAATCTATTTAAGGTACACAAGGGCCATACTGTACCTTTGAGGACACATTTATATTGTACCTTGGGTGACTAAAATGTATCAGAACAGTATCTTTTCTGTGACAGCACAGGAAGCCATCTCTAACGAGTCTGTCCAAGGCTGCCTAAGTCAACCTTAAATGATGTCACTGTGAAGTGGAAACATCTAGGAGTAACAACAGCGCAGATGTGAAATAGTAGGCCACACAAGCTCAACTGGAACTGGACTGCTGAGTGCTAGAGTGCCTGGTGTGTAAAAATAGTCTGTCCTTGTCTGTGACACTTATCACTGATTTTCAAAAGGCCTCTGGAAGCAAAATCAGCACGAGAACTTTTAGTTGGGAGCTTCATAGATTTTAATAGGTTCGAATGGGCAAACAGCTACACACAAGCCATGCATAGAGCTAAGCAGCACCAGGATTGGTGGAAATGTGTAAATTTTAAAGTTTGATTAGGAAAAAATAATGACCTCAAAACCATAACACACCTTTGGGATGAACTGAAACAGTGTGAGCCAGGCCTTATGACCCAACGTCTAGACCTAACCTACTGAATATCCACTCGCCTCTTGTGGCTAAACGTTCTTGTGGAGGGAAGCAAATCCCTCAGCATCTAAAATGTGTAATGATACACTACATTATTCGATTCCCAAAACTGGTTTCACAAATTAGAGACTGCCTGTATTTCTTTATGTCAAGGAAATACAACACAAGATTCCGCAGAAAGCTGTGTAAAACTACACTTGTTTAAACTCGGACCATGTATCTTTCAAGAATTTCCTGTTTTAACAAGAAAGCGCAAACCTACCAAACACAGCACATAACCAAAACAGCCTTACATTGTGTATTTTTCAGCAAACACAGGATATATCACTTGTTTGATGTTAACAGCTTCTAGTTAAATTCATGAATGACAGGACAGCATGAACTAGACAGCATGAACTTTCAGTCCAGCAGTCATTTCTCACTCCAAAGTGTTCTTTGATATCCTGATATCCAATTACATGCTTGTTACTAACATTTAGCTTGTTCCACAAATGTCACACTCATAAAGTGCTGCATAGTCATATAATGAATGAAATGAGGAGTAAATGATACTTACCAAAACTTTTGCAAAGTAACAAATTCTTATGTTCATTTTAGAATTTTATGGGCCCTTTAAAGGTCAGATATGTTCATGTTTACGGTAATCATTTTTGATTTGACTTCTTTCTGCTCCAACTGGGTGGTTCCATCCTTTACATTTACATCATAGGGGGTGCAATCAAAGGCGAGGAAAAGCACAGGCACAATAGGCTTGTACAACAGGCCCCAGTGTGCAACACTATACACAGGAGTAAAGGGACAGGAAGGTGTTCTTTCTGTTTTCTAAAGTGACATAGAAGTCAGAAAGTCATACTGAGGACATTTCACCCAGAGAGATCACAGAGGGACCATATGGAAGCTAGAGTTACACAGGATGCCCTGATATATTGATAATTCAACAGTCTCCTGGGGCCAACTAACTCCATGGTTCTCAACCTGGGGTCTGTGACGCCAGAGGATTCTGAATTTGATATTTTTAAAAGGACATGACATGCACAGGGATTTAATCTATAAACTGCGACATGAGCCATAATCAGGGTTTGACATAAGTGGTACGCAAGTACAAACTGACGCATGTGGTACGCAAATGCGCGGCAGTTTTCAGTATCACAGCGCAAATGCCTAATTTGAGTAACTTCACACCCCGCCCCTCGACTTCCCGAGACACGGCCCGAGACACGGCCGAGACACAGACCTCTGCACAAAGGACTTCACAATGCTTTACAAGGCAAACCACTGGCGTAACAACTGATTCATGTCTCATTAGAGTACAACAGCAAAAATATTATGTCAACACCTGGCCATAATCCCTACATTCCAAGTTTATACTCATCACTCACTAACACTCAAAGTAGGTGTAGGTGATATGGTATAAATACAATAACATAAGACTTTATTAGTGCACATTACATCCATCACAATCGACTCCAGCTTTTGGTTTGAAAAGTTGGGACAGACAAAATATACTTTTCAGCAATGATTCAGCAATTGTTTTACACCTTTTTAGGAGCTTTGTACAACCTGCATTTGCCTAATGTGTCTAACATTTAAAGACATGGAGTTTGGTGGAGCCTTGGGGCATTTTTTACATTATTAGTTATTATTTAGAAATATGCATTTTTGTAAATATGCATTAAAAAATCTTTTATTGTTAACATTTTTGAAATGTGATATATCATTATGGTTTAGATCATTTTTGATTTCTAATATGGTTCAAAAAAGGTTTGAAAATAGCCTGCAACTGAATTCTGATAGCATTTGATTCTAGTGAGAACATTTTGTCCAAACATCTAGCTGCTTTGTGCCAGAAGCTTGTCTTTATTGTTCCTTTGTTGAACTTTTGCCATAAACACTTTTGGCGCTGTGGTCCAATTTCCTGCTTTAGTAATTGATGGGGCTGAGTCCAGACTCTCCATTGGGAGTTCAAAATCTATTTCTTCCAGTGAACACCTGGGGTCAAGACTTGTAGACAGTTTTATATGGCTAGCATGTTGGGGGCAATGAATGTTACATTCAATTCTCTCTCACACCCAAGCAATCTTCTTGCCCTGACTGAGATGTGGCTGTAGTCCAGGCTTCACCATTCGCATGCCGTTATCGGCAGACAAAATCCTGAGATAGCTGCATGCTATTTTCCGATTTCTCCACTCGGCTTTTCCGATGGAATATCATTATGTATCTGCTGCAGCTTTCAACAGGGCTATATCACATTACTACAGTAGTTCATGAGGAAGGACTAAGACTACAGTTTTACACACTGCAGACAACAGAATGCTACCAGTCATTTATCAACAGATTGCAATGTCACTGGAGCAGCCTGTGAGAAACCTATACAGAATAAAACAATGTGTCTATACTGCTAAAACTATTTTTAGCCCCTGCTATGATTACTGCACTACTCAATTTCATACATTGAATTACTTTTCTATCTCTCAAGCTAAGCCAAGCTTCACTGGGTGGCAGTGAAGTTTCTCACCTCTCTTTTTCTCTCCGTCTCTCTATCACTATCTCTCTTGCTCGCTCTCTTCTTCAGCCCAAATGTGTGAAACAAGCTCCTCTTTCTTCTGCCTGCTCACAAAGGCCTGCTTTCATTCCATGGAGAGATGGCTTCTCACTAGCTCTGTTTCCAAAGTGATGCCTCGTAAACAAACCAAAGGGAATGCCAAAAATGGGTGGCCCTGGGACTCTGTGGTTATGTGTGTAGGAAGAATTTTTGCATGTTAAGCACGTACTTTTCAGCCTCCTTTAAAAGGGCACATATCACAGAAAACCAAAGTTTCTTAGCTTTTGATGAAGTTAAATGTAAACAGACTTACAAAACTTCATAAACAGGTTTCATCGCTAACAGACTGTTCAGAATTCACTGTTTTTATGATGTCGCCAAAACCAAAAACTGTTTAATATGATACAGAACAGCCAATCAGAACAGACGCCACTTATTTACTGATCAGTCATAACATTAAAAACACCAGCCAAACATTGTGTATGTCCCGCTCGTGCCACCAGACAGCTCTCATCTGTCGAGAAAGACACCAACAAATCTTTGAAGGTGTGCTGTGGTATCTGTCACCAAGACTTTAGCAGCAGATCCTTTAAATCCTGTACATTGTGAATTAGGTCCTTCATGGATTGTCCAGCACATCCCTCAGATACTGAATGGACTCAAATCTGGTGAGCTTGAGATGAAGCCAATACCTCTTTATCACATTCCTCAAACCATTCTTAAACAGGTTTTGCAGTGTGGCAGGATGAATGTTCCTGTTTACAACACATCAACTTCAAGAACTAACCAACCACTTGCTGCCTAATACATCCCACCCACTGACAGGTTAATCCCATTGTAATGAGATAATCAATTAAGCAATTTCCTCCGGGATCAATACATTTTTCTGATTCTGATTCTAATCAGTGTAGTTCATGTCACCTGTCAGAGGTTTTAATGTTGTGGCTCATCAGTGTTAAACACTAAATGAAATGTAATTAAATTTAAAGGATAAAGAAAGACTACAAAATGGAGAAGTATAATCGAATTAACAAGGTTTTTTTTATTCATGGACCACATAACTCTTAGTACACTTCAGAGAAGTGCACAGTGAAACAACAGGGCTGCAGATCTCTGTTGAGTACTTTCTGGGTAAACTGCTTCTTTTCAGGAGCCACAGATGAGGAATTTATCCCTATTTTCTGGAGTCTATCCCTTTCTAAATGACCAAATATGTGCTGAAAACAATTACAGAAACAAAAGTAGGGGTAGGCTGGGGGCTGGGGGCTAGGCCCCACCCCCACCCACCCTTTGGCTTGCTGTGACGTGCACTGACTTGTGAATGAGGTGAGTTTTAGAAGTCTGCCTCATGCTGGATGGACTTCAGAAGTAGGGTGACAGAAGCAGTACAGCTTAGAGCTCCGGCTGGGTGGGAGAGCAGCAGACAAAGAAAAAACAACAGCATTATCAGCCCAGACCAGCCCCCTCTGCTCATACCACACAATCAGTGCAGGCTCACATGCCAGTTTTTAAAAAAAAACAACCACATCGGGGTGTTAGACAATATATGACAATATTTCACCTCAATTACTGTCAAGACAGCTTTTGCAATCCTGTCTATTATGCAAACAAACCCTATGAACATCTTGACGAGTCACAGCTTTTTTTGTAATATTCTGGACATCATCCAACTAACACAATTTTGTTAAAAAAAAATACAGCACATTTGTCACATCATGGGTTCACTAACACAATTTCAGTAAAGTAGAATACGATAGCAGTATAACTACAATATGTCAGTTTGTTTGCATTGTGTAGCCCTGACAGGAATATTAGATTTCTGCCTTAGTACTTCTTGTTCCATTATCTGGAATGATAATTAGTTCCATTTGTGATATTTCACTTTCATGTTTTTTTTAAAATTATTTTTCAATTGCAGTAGTTTTTGCAAAAAATATGCCCTCAGTATACTTCACCTTTTTGGCCTTTTGTGTAGTAAAAAACTGGAATGTTGCTACAGCCTTCTACAGTCTCCTTTATAAGACAGAATCCTTTAGGGCCAGCGGTCTTCAACTCCAACTCTCAACTAAAAACGTACAGTTGTGCTATTGCTGTACGGCAGCGTTTTCAGCCCTGGGGACCCCTTACCCTGCTAGTATTCCCCGATCTAACATACTTGATCTGGCTCAACGGGTAATGATCAAGTCCTTCATTAGTCGAATTAGGTATGATGGGCAGGGAATACTTAATGTAATGGAGGAACATGGGACCCAAGGACTACAGATTAGAACATTTTTTTAGGACAATTACATAAGTTTGCCCAAACCTGTTGTCTTTAGCATGAATCCCAAAACCAAAAAACGTCTAGAAAAAAAACAGACCGTGGCCTTAACTTAGCAGGTAGTTTACTTCTAAGCTAAGTTGAAACAGTATTTTAGCACAGCTGTGTAAAATGCTGAGGAAGAGCCTTCAGAGATTTTCCTCAGTCCAAAGAGCCCATTTTACTCCTCTTTCACTTGACTGTCACGTGTTCCACTCCAAGGGGGGTCAGGTTCTAAGGAAACGTCTTTGTATTGGCACGGAAGCATGAACAGGGCTGAATAAAAGAAAGAAAGAGCGGAAGACATGGAGGACGAAAGCTGAGCGGTAGTGATCCTCCCGCGTGAGCAAATCCCATTAGAAGGTACAGTGCTGTGGGAGTGCTGCGATTATTCCTGCAGTACCAAGCACTGCCCTATCAGCCCACATGTTTTCATGCTGATAAAAATGAGATGCATGGAAACACTGGTGTCTACACACACTTCCGTGCACGGCTCGCTCCACACGGGGCTGGCTACACATTAGAGACAACTGTCACAAAAGATTTTCTTGCTTGAGCAAAGTCCTCTGTGTGCACTTGTATGTATGCAAGCGTTTGAGAAATTCTTTGCAGATTCAAAACAATTAGCCAAAGTATTCTGGCTCGTATTTATTCCTTTTTTCAGTTCTTTCATTTTTAATAGTACAAAACATGTACTTTTAACCCACCAACTAAAACCGTTTAGCAAATGAATTACATTCTATACAGTCCCCAGTGATCACACTGCATATAGCTTTTCACTGAACGAGTTAAGACCCCAGAATGATCCGCACCATGTCTAATCTAGCTGTCATGAAGTTATCTTTGGTGATTTCTGCTACAAAGGAAAAATGAAAATGTTGCTCCCGCCCCATGATATGACACCAGTTATTTAAAAAACATTACACATTCTGTTTTGGCTTTCATACCCCCCCCCCCCCCCACAAGTTTGCATTCCTCTCTTTGTGGCATTTCTTCCATGGTTTTTGTATTACTATAGCTAAATAACACAATCCAAATCTTAATCAAACCCCTGTAGACAGAAAACAGATTAGCAACAGTCCAGCCACTAGTTGTCCATTATGGACATTCTGGAAAAAATATATAATGAATAAACCAGAGCAGAGAGGAAAGGCGAAGTAATCACAATGTCACCACAGTGTGTGAGAGTTTGTTCGCTAGAACTAACACAGTTGCTATGCAGGTTACTCGATTTGTCCTTTATAGCGTAAATGATAACCAGGTTTAATGCTTAATAATTCATTATGAAAACAAAGTGCAAGATTAGATAAAGAGTGGCTTTATAAAGATATTTTAAACCTCCACAGGATAGTCAACCTGCTAAACTCTGAAGAAATGATTTGTTGTCAGCTTATGTATTGTTTGCAAGATTAGCAAAACATATTACAAAATACGAAGCATGAAATTGTAGATATACGCTATATCGAAAAAGTATTGGGACACACCTGTTTTTCAGTGTTTGGGCTAGACCCCTTACTTCCAGTGAAGGCCAATCTTAATGCTTCAGCATACCAAGACATATTGGACGCTATGCTTTCGACTTTGTGGACAAAGTTTGGGGAAGAACTTTTTCTATTCCAGCATGACTGTGCCCCAGTGCACAAAGCAAGCTCCATAAAGACACGGTTGGATGAGTTCGATGTGGAAGAACTTGACTGGCCCACACAGAGCCCTGACCTCAACCTCATCCAACACCTTTGGGATGAACTGGAACAGAGATTGCGAGCTAGACCTTCTCATCCAACATCAGTGCCTGACCTCATAAATGCTCTACAGAAGGAATGGGCACAAATTCCCAGAGAAACACTCCAATATCTTGTGGAAAGCCTTCGAAGAAGAATGGAAGCTGTTATAACTGCAAGAGGGGGGACCAACTCCATATTAAAGTCTATGTATTTAAATGCAATGTCACTAAATTCCCTGTTGGTGTAATTTTCGGCGTCCTATTGCTTTTGTCCATGTAGTGTATCTACGACTTTTGAACTAAAATCAATTCAAGACAAAAAACAATAAAGATACAGTTTTGGAAACAGCCTGACAACATATTAAAGGGGTGATTCCCTACTGTTCTTATACAATCTCAATATTAGGGTCTCTAAAAGCACGTCATAAAAGAATGGTTCAAATCAGCCCACCACAGCCTGAGAAATTCACCTAATAATTTCAAATGAGACCTTCACAAGCTTTATTTTTGAAGACAACGACTTCCAAAATGCACTGCGGAAACCAGTTTCTCAGTCACTCCCAGATAACACCACAACAATCCAAAGGGGTGTTTTGTCCTGTGAGACAAAGAAAAAATCTGTTTTGCTGTCTTTCATAGTTGGATTGATCAACGGCCACACCTGAGTGCAAAAGCTCAGAAACAGACCCTGAAGCGACAATGTGCATTTTGCTTCTAAAATAATAATATTTTGTCCAGGTAAACGTGTGCACCAAATAGATTCTGAGTTTTTTTAATCCAGAAAGCTGTTACCTTCCAGATATTGTGCTGCACGAATCCTAATGGAGCTAGCATCTATGGTAGCTTATCCATTATTTGCACATATATGTATATATGTCTGTCTGTGTGTGTGTGTGTGAATAAATGAAGAAATGAAGTCTAAATATAATTCAAGAATCTACATTTTATAAAACTCAAGGCATACTAACATGGTTCCTTTTTAGTTAGAAAGGTTCTCTTGCAGATGGGGACATAGATTTTAAACCTGAATATCTATTAATAAATGTTTTAAAATGGCCTACTTCTACTCAGTATTCAGAAATGTCAGCGGAAGTAAGCAATGTTTTGGCAAATAAGTCCTAGTTCGAGGATCTTCATCAAAGTTGTTTGATCATTTTGATGGCAGACTGTGAGAGCAGCAGCTCTATCTGTGTTGTAATGAAGGTGACCTGATACAGACATCCTCGCTGACTGCTGCGCCACCAGTAAAGATCAGCCCCGTTTGATCACACCTTTAGCTTATACCAGTTGATTCTAAACTCAATTTTTTTTAATGTTCTTTAATGTATGTTTTTAAGACAAAGCCAACCAAGAGTCAGAAGGTGATGGCCATTTTCTACATGAAAAAACTTTTGGTCAATCCTGTGGATCATAATGTGGTTATGATGTGGATTTGCTATGGTGTGTAATACACAGAAATATGATATTTATAGATTAGTGGGAAAGCAAAACAAACAATTTGGCCTATGTCTGAACCGTCTACCCTTAGATATCAACTTCATAACTTCATCATTAAAGCCCTTTTGAGTGAAGCCCAGACAGTCCTATGAGAGCAAGGGTGAATGGAAAAAAAACATTCCTTTAATAATAGATCAAGTTCTCGAAAACAAGTGTGAACACAGCAGATAAAATTACAACCCAGAGGGTAATGCGGCTGATCTATAGCCACTGGTATGGCCTAAAGCTGCAGAGAGAGAAAGCTTAGCCAGTCTTTCTTTCTCTCTTTTCTCTCACACAGAAAAAAATCCCACACGCGCACACACATATCAATATGTATATCTAAAAATGTAAAGTAAAATGGCCTTTATTGTCGCATGTGAACACACCATGGCACACAGTGTGAACAAGGTGAAATTCTTTCTCTGCATTTAACCCATTCATCAAGTGAAGCAGAGGACAGTCAGCAACGGGGGGAACCCAGGGAGCAGTGTGTGGGGACAGTACCTTGCTCAAGGGTACCTCAGTGGTGCCACTAGCAGTCGTGTGATTGGAAATCATGACCTTTTCATGGCAAGTGTAACACCCTAACCACTATCTGTCTAGTGATAGGCAGCAGACTAGACACATTCTTCTGTGTGCAGTTCAGTACAACTGCACACAATAGAATGATTAGGTTTTTTATGACTAGACACATAAGTAGAAAAGCTCCTAACAAATTAACACAACAAACAGTGTTTCTTGTTTGCCTAAGCTACTGTAAGCAAATTATCAAATGAGTAAGTGAATCAAACGATTACCAAAACAGTACGTCATTTCATTCACCAACATCAAACCCCTGACTGGCTGCTCTGAGCTTAATGCTAATGCTTATGGGCTGTTACACAGTGTCAAAACGGTCATAGGAACCCCAACAGAATGTTCTTAAACCAGATAGAACAAAATGAAGTGGTTAATTCTGTTCCTTTTACATCAACTGTATATAGATCTACAGTAATGAAAGATCTGGAATCAATTCTGTCCATGCACATAGGCTGAAAAATATTACTGTTTGTGAATCAGTAAACTGTAAGAAACTCATACAATTTGATTTGACTTATGATGCTGGATTCACAATTCGATATTTTTATGGTATTTGGCAATACAATGACATTCAGTTTCATAAACAACAGAAATTTTACTCTCCGTGATGCAGGTCACAACATTTTTGTAGTCCAGTATGACTACAAAATGCTTTGTGACACCTCCAGTAGCCCATAATAATTTGCAGACGGTTAGGATACAAATATGTCCAAATTAAATATTACAATTTTTCAACTGTTTAAAAATGGAGAAACAGCTAAACAGCTTCTTGCATTCTGACACAAAATTCAAACAAACCATTTGATGGTCTTTGGAAAGGCTCACCCAGAGCTCTTGTCTGATCATAGGTCATGATCGCCAAAAGAATCTAGAGCCTACGCACATAGATTAGTTAGAGAACAAAACAAACAATTTGGCCTTTATCTGAACCTCCTACCCTTATCAACTTGTCATATAAATCCTGCAACATGATATGCAGAAGGAAGTCACAGAAAATGTAATGTTGATCAAAAACCAGCTGAGGCTTTGAAGATAAGTTAATGGGCTCCATATGACAGAACATTTTAAATGAACATTTCTGTTACATTACAGTTTAGATCATGTCTTAGATGATTAGATAATGTCTTCAGCTAAATCTTTGTTCCTTGCAAAATACCATTCATTAATAGCTTTTGTTTTCATTCCTTACACTGTTTAAGAGTCCTGACAATGGGTACACGGAGGGAGAGGACCTTCAGAGAGGAGAGGAAGCCCACATTCAGGCACCCAGGCTGCTGCAAACTGCTTAAGTTTGGCTGAATGGCAGAAGTTGAAGGGAAGGTATTTAAAAAATAGATGTGGTTGCTTTCTCTGATAAATCAGTGGGGAGATTATTATTATAACGGGTAGCAATCAATTTCTAGAGCTTAATACCCAGAATGATAATGCATAATTAAAATGAATTCTCTTTAATGTTCTCTTTTGCAGTAACAAACAGAGCTGGATGGATGCCACATAATACTTTTATATATAAATATTGCAAAGAAGTGTTTTTGAAGCCTTACAAGTTTTTCTTTTTTAATTAAGGCATTTCATTCTTTGAAAGGCTGTTCCATTCTGCTGAGCCTGGCGTTTGTCAGCTTTTTTAGCTGATTATTTTATCAAACGAGCAGATTATTTGAGACTGTTAACATAGTGTATGCTCATTTAGCTGTATGCTTAAATTCACTGCAAAGAGCTCTAGAGTGAAAACCCTTTAACGAACTACACAAAGGATAAGAAAACTTCAAATTTTGAGAAACTGGCAACCCCTTTTTCTCACCTTCCCACAGGATTTGTTCCTGTTGTTTCCGCAGGAAGACGGGGAAAATGAGTTGACGTCCTCATGGATACGGTCCAGCAGCCACAGTAGGAATTCCAGAGCGTCATGCTGGGAATTCCCTCGGAACTGCGCGCCATACTTGGACACGATCACCTGGAATTGGGAAGACAAAATAAGGGTGATCCTAGTAATCATAATGTTATTTTTTTTACCTCAGTGCATATGACAAATAAAAACTAAAATAACAAGCACACTCCTATTTGAGAACAGTGGTTAGCAAAGTACAGCTTCGTGAATAAAACATTTTCCTCATGCATCCATTTAGTCTGTGCGCTGTCCATTGAGTCTAGAATAAAAGTGGCATTCAAAAATAGCAGCCAGCAATCTAATACAGCAACTGACAGCTTGTTAGGAGCTGGGATGCAAGAGGGACCAGATGGAGGATGTAAATTGCATTCTGCTGCATAGTTGAATGATATTTACTCACTGCTGATCATGGCTTTGTTAGCAAAGGAAGTGTGCAATCACTGTCACATAACAGCAGTATCAGACTATTTCTCAAACGCCTGTTTCCCTAAACACTCTTATCAAGCGTATCTCTAGAGACAGCCTCTGAAACATTGCCTTGGACCAGTTCTGCTTTTCCATCTTCTCTTAACCTCACTGTGGTATGGAATTATAGACCCCAGAGAAAACTGCTTATAGCATGTCACAGCAAGCAGGAATAGTTTGTAATCTTCAAAATAAGGGCTATATATACTTTCAACATAGTGAATGGTACATTTATTGATGCCTGTTACAATTATTGTGTAAATAATCCCATCCACAAATTACACTCTAACTGACCATCTTAAAGAACATATATTATGAAAAAGACTAATTTCTTGATCTTTAGAAATAAAAGGACTTGATACAATATGCAGTGGTGTCCTCAAAAGAGAAATGCTTGTCCAGAACTGGGACAAACTGACCCTGAGCCAACACCAAGACTTTGAAGCGACCAATTCTTCTTGTTCTTAACGTATCTTATGTTATCTTACCTTAAGTCAAGACCAAGAACAAATTGGACAAAATGAAACTCACGAATAGCTAATTTTACATTATATATACAAAAATAACAGAGCATTTTTCATTTGATACATGAAGAAGCAATGTAAAGGGCTGAGAGAAAGGTTGTGTGCATAGCTAAACTAAGGGTAATCCTAAAAGCAGTCAGGGGTCAGACCACAGGTAGGCTGATCCATATAAAAATCAGAAAATAGGGTCAAACCTAGGAGCAACCAATCAAAGCACACAGAACTGAACTCAAATCTGAAACACAAAGCCATATTAAGGTATATTTGTATAGGTGGTAATGAATCCTGAAATTAACTGAAGGTGAGAGTGATGAGAAAGGGTGGAGACAGGCTGGATCCAGTGTGAGCCAATTCAGCTTTAGCAGGTCCAAATGGAGTCTCCTTGGTTGAACGAGGCGTAGTGATGTAGAGAAAGGACTGTGATATCAGTTGTTTTACAAACTTTCAACAATATGATAAAATACTATGGCTGCAAAGTTTAATATCTATTAATTGTTATCACTGCATCGGTCTTTGCAAAACAGATATTACAGAAAGCTGCAAATGAGCCTCTAACCAATTACAGTATTTTTGACAAGGTGATCAATACAGCTCCAGGTGTCTGTTGTGAGCTGTGATTAATCTTCATGTAATCCAACAAAAGTCAAATTATTTTGGCCAATGTTTTTTTAAAGGGCTCATATGAAAAATTTTCCTTCTTTCACATTTTTTACACGATGTTTGTATGGGTCTTTGTCTTACAAATATAATTTAAACCTCAGTTTAAAACAGGCTTTTTTGTTACTACAAATAATCTCTTTTCTGATTGGCTGCCCTGCATCGCAATTAATTTTGAATTAAATGAATTGCAATGAATAAGAATAATAACTCCTAGAATATGCCTGGGTATTTAAGAGATTACTTCTAAGGGATAAAAAAGAATAAAATAAGATTATGCAAAAATAATGTTCTGACAGTTTTGTTACATAAGCCACACCAACACCAAAAGTGAACTTTAGCAGAAAACAATAAATGAATGCCTTGATCTTGCAACCAACAAAGATTTCCAGCTGTCTACAAACTGTGAGATTTCCCAGATATGACCAGATGTACACAGCTATCAAAAACTGGCCTGCTAGAATGAGCAATTACAAGGTAGTTAGAGACTGGAGATAGTATTGTATAAATCTCCATTTTAATACTGATTGACACAAAGAATAATTATGCTCGTATTAACCACATGAACTTCAGCTTGCAGCTGGAAGGAAATGACAGATTATAAAAAAAAGAACTGGCGGCTGAGATAACTTAATAATCCTAAATATCAGTCGTGCAGAGAAGCAGTGGACAAAAATGGGTGTGTGTGTGTTTGAGAGCCTTCATCAAAAGTAGGTAAGCTTGTCTTTGCAATGATATGCTCCATAGGATGTAACCGCCCCTGGTATTTCATCTTCAAAGGAGTTACTCAAGTGAACTTCGCTCAAGGTGAACGCTGCATCCACAAAGAGATCACTAATTATTAAGATATGACAGGGCCTGCTGATTCACTTCTCAAGGAAAAAGGGCTGATTATAAGACTCATCGGCTGAAAAACAAGCATGAATATTGCAGAACATTGTGTACAGAAACACAGCTTTAACACAGCCATGGTGCTTTAACACTGAATAGGCTTTTGTGTTCTGCACACCTTCATACAGAAGACGTGTCTATAGTATTATACATATATTTTTAGTTTTCCATCCCTTGTAATGATCCTTTTCCCCCAAAACTAATGATGTGGGTATTTGTGATCAATGGTGTATGACACGGCCTTGCAAGTTATTCTGTGTGGCAGACATGAAAAATGTCCTAGGCCGTAATTTCAGAGTTGGTAATGAGATTTCTGATACACTGATGTCTGAATACATCTGATTTTACAATCTGATCTCATTTCATTTTTGGCTGTTTCTCTACAGTTACTGTACATATTTGACTGTGAATAAGATAAGGTAAGATAAACCTTTATTAGTCCCACAACTGGGAAATTTGCATTGTCACGGCAGAAAGTGGACAGTGCAAAGGTAAGAGCAGCAAAAATGAAAAACAATAAAATAAAAACTATACCAACCATACCGTATAAAAAGTACACTATACAATGTAGAAATATAATATTAATAAACGCAGGTTTTACATTTACTAAATGTTTTTATAAATGTTTATTAAATGTTTTATATATCTTTTTATTTATTAAAGCAATAATTACAGCAATAATGTAGTGATAACATGAGCATTAGAATGAATAATTCAAAATGTACACATTTGTCCTCACACCCCAGATGTAGCTCATTATTCAAAATATTTTGTGTTCGAATGTTGCTTTCTTGGGTCAGAACTGCAGCTGCAAGGTTAACGTTGCTATCAAACACAAAAGCTTAGTCTTCACCTAAATGACCAACAACATTTCCATAAAAATACATCACCAAAACTTCTCACAACCTCCTCAAACTACTTTCAGATCTTCATTAAAGTGGAAGAAACTTGTCAGTATGGTTTAAGAAGCAGTATGACATACTGTGAGCTATAAAAATGGAACAAAACTTCACCACTGCATTCTACACCATTTTGACAACACTCTCTCTCCTCATGTAACTCCATTTTTCACAGAGCCAATCTCACAGCCCACAAGCTGACACCGAGCACAAAGTAAATCAGCCGCCACACTAATGCCAGAGCAAACACAATTTAAAATCTTTAAGATTTGTACTCAGGCGTGTCCGCACAGTGGAATCCGAAGAACTACTTGGTACCTACTGAAGGTACAGCGGCACCGTATCAGGAGACTAGAGTACCACAATTTTATCTCTGAGATGAAGCAAAATTAAACAGATCTTGTGAGTACATTAGATGTCTTAGCTGGAAGTAAAGAAGGGAAGAAAGAGCTCTTTTATTTACGTGTGCTGGAACAAATTCCCATAGGCCGTTGCCTAAAATAATCTTAATAGGAAAGAGAACAATGAAGTCTTAACTTATGCAAGGCTGTTATCATAAAAAACTGCTATTTGCTGTCCACAGTATCATATTACTGAGTTCACAGTATGAAATTATAGTTTTGAAGGGACTCTGCTAAAGTTGTGGTCAGTCAGTGTAACATTTAATCAGTCACTTGGAGATTGTTGTTGTTTCCAGAGGCTTGCACGGTACACAAGGCTGATCATTATCTCTGTGCGTAATGCTCATCTCAGTCAAACAACAATCCAGCACTCTGAAGTCATCTTTACACAGATGACTGAAGGGTTCATTGAAGTGATACCACAGAATAACTACTTTTGGGTTCTTTCCTAAAGAATCTGGATGGTCCTTTAAATAATCAGTTTGGTAAAGCAGATGTGAGTGTAAAGATCTTACATTAAAAAGCCCAGGAACTATGGGCTTTTTAAACATGTAAACTATGATACACTATCTTAAGTTACTAACACATTATATGGACAAAAGTATTGGGACACACCTGATTTCCAGGGTTTGTACTAGGTCCCTTAAGGGCAATCTTAATACTTCAGCATACCAAGACAGTTTGTACAACGCCATGCTTCCAACTTTGTGGACACAGTTTGGAGAAGGCCCTTTTCAATTCCTGCATGACTGTCCCCCAGTGCACAAAGCAAGCTCCATAAAGACGTGATTGGATGAGTTCGGTGTGGAAGAACTTGACTGGCCCCCACAGAGCCCTGACCTCAACCCCATCCAACACCTTTGGGATGAACTGGAATGGAGATTGTGAGCCAGGCCTTCTTGTCCAACATCAGTGTCTCACCTCATAAATGCTCTACAGAATGAATGGGCTCTAAGTTTTAACAGAAATACTCCAAAATCTTGTAGTACTACCAGTACTGTGCAGCACTAGGTCGTACCATAGCATTGGGTGGGTTAAAAACTACTTAAAGTGACATATAATGTTCATAATGACGTGACAAAAAGTAAAAAAATAAATAAATTAGGGAGTATCTAATGCTTTACATTACGTTGTGTGTGCGCAGAACACCTTCAGGGCTCTTGTACACAGGCTCCCGAGGGGTGTAGTGGTCTATGTGTTGGGCCCTAGTCACTGGGAGATTAATATAATCGCCAAAATAACTGTTGTGCCTGCAGTGGGCTGGTGTACCCAAGACACTACAAAGACTGAATGAATGAATGAATAACTGTAAGTTTCTCATGTTTTAGGCATGCAGTAAATCAGTGGCTTTAAAGCTGGATGTATGTCGTATATCTGTATATGTGCACCACTGCACTACTTGCCTTACTGCTCAAAGCATCACACTTTTCCTCCCTCCGCTGACCTTGAATAGACTCTTGCAAGTCACGACTTGCAATGCTTTTTTTTCACAGCAACACCAAGGCATTTAAGAGTAGATCATAATCATGTCTTCATCTCTTCAACTTCCATAACCATATATGGATGTGGAAACACTGCCAATGTTTAGATTTTTACATGACTGGGTTAAACAGGGGTTAAACCTTCACCCTTAAGGACCCAGCATTGTCTTAGGTATCTGCAATGATTGTGTTTATCATGTACCAATCAGATTTCCCAGTAGGAGAACGTCTCTTCGAATTAGAGTGATTCATGCTAAAAAGACACAGGCGTCTGTGGGGAGGCTGCATGACTCTCAGTTGAGCCAGTTAGGTTAGCACTTCTTACATACAGGTAGAACGTCATTGAAAAAACACACTCTTATTCTCTGTGAAGCAGTGTATGGGATCAAGGTCATGCGCCGAGGGAACTTTTCCGCTTCACATACACTGTTGGTCCATGTTGTGTTGCTAGGGTATAGTTCACCTTTCCATGCATCGAAACATCAAAAGAATGACTTGTGCCTTTAGTTGTATACTGTAGTAAAACAACAATAAAACTCTATATACTCAGGAGAGGAAAATCACAGTGCATAGTAGAGATGGGTGATACTAACACAGCTTTAGTTTATGAACCGATACTGAGTAAAACCATTACCAATGCTTTAAAAGTAAAGTACTCCTTGTACACATAAAATGAGATTTAAAAAAACAAACAAACAAAAAAACACTTCTACAATGAAAATCAATCAATGAAGATCAAAATGATCACTATTCCAGGATCCATCCACCCATCCATAGAAAGTTAGAAAGCTGGACTTTAATTGAAACCAAGCCAAACTTGTTCCATAATAATAACAATAATATTAATAAATAGAAAAAAACAAATTTCCTGAATAAATTTCAAAAGGGCGTGCCACCAAGAAACTACCTACAGACTCCATACCAACAATCTCCTACACCATAGCAACCACCTTTCATACCTTAGCAACCACCCATAAACTTCATAGCAACCATCTCCTACACCATAGCAACTGCCTAAATACTACTTAGCAACCATCTTATACACCATAGTAACCACCTTTTATACATTCGCAACCACCCATAAACTTCATAGCAACCGCCTCCTACACCATAGCAACTGCCAAAAACTGCTTAGAAACCACCTCCAATATCACAGCTAGCACCTAGCAACACCCTAGCAACCACCTTGTATGTCATAGCAACTGTCTGGAAACTCCATAGCAACAACCTCCTACACCATAGTAACTGCCTAAAACCTCCTTAGCAACCGTCTCCTACACCATAGCAACTACCTTTTATACTTTAGCAACCAAACACAAACTTCATAACAACCATCTCCTACACCATAACAACTGCCTTTAAGCCCATAGCAACCACCCAGAAACTGCATAGCAACCATCTCCTACACCATAGCAACTGCCTTTCATGCCTTAGCAACCACCCAGAAAAAGCTGTCCCAATACCTTTGGCCATATAATTTAGATTAAACAGGTGTGTCCCAATACTTTTGTCCACATAGGTTTGTAGGACAGCTTTGTCCCAATACTTTTGGCCATATAGTTCAGTTTAAACAGGTGTGCCTTTGGGGGCGTGACCTGAGATCTCATATAAAGGCCCTTAATAAATAAAGAAACCAAGGTGAAGAACAATTAAGGGACTACCCTATTCAACTAAAGGCTCCTATTCATTTGAATTAATAACTTAGTTTTATATAACTTATAAAAACAAAAAATGTGGCAGAAACCATAACCTATTGTTCAATAAAATTAGCAGAGTCACATTTCACTCTGCATTTCAGTCAGTTTTTCACATTTCACGGATGCTTTTGGAACGTAACACCCACAAATTCCTGGGGTCGACAGTATTGTACAGTATTGTTCGGTGGAGTGCAGTGAGAATGCGGTGCTCCCTGTCTGTAGCAGCGGAGCTGGGCTCAACCATGGAGCAGCAGCTTGCGGTGAGGTTGAAGTTGTCTGCTTTTTAATAAGCCACCTATGCATTGCTTTTTGGTGTTACCACCAGAAAATAAAAGAAGAATGGAAGTTATGCGCTGTTTAAATTAAAGAATATGGTCAACCGGTTCAACCCGTGCTACAGAATGCCTGCTTGTCTAGCCGAGGAGGCACTGTGGGGCACGCCCCCTACTCAAACGGACCAATTGGAAAGCAGCTGAGTTTTGAAAAACTTTTTTTTTTCCTTTGGAGTTTTCATTGGACAGAAAGAGCATTTCGCAGGGTGGGCACGGCCTCACCGTGGTCACGCTTCTGTATTACAAGTAGTAAATCAGACTATGGCAGAACAATTCCACTTTTTCCTCATAGTGAGAAGTTGATATTTGCCTGGCCCAAAGTGGTTTAGACCTCCAAAATGGACTTGGAAACCTGGCTTCTTATTCTCATCAATGAGAGTTATTGCACAATGTTTCCATTTGATATTACGAGGTTTAAATCAGTTTGGGCCAAAAGAATTCCACATTTTCCTCATAGTATGATGTCTGCTGTATAGTGGGAAGCTGATATTTATCTAGCCCAAAGTGGTTTAAACCTCCAAAATGATCTGGGATTCCTGGCTTTTTATTCGAATGAATCGGCACAATGCAGTGGAACACCTGCTGTGTGCTGGGAATTATGCATTTCATAAACGTGTTCAACCTTAAGCAACGTTTTATAAGAATGAGTTCAACAAAGAAACATAGCCCACCACACGCAGTACTTAATTGTTAAAACGTTTTATACAGCTTTCGCCCCACGAACACTCTTCAAAATGACGCGGTGAACAAGGAACTAAATTTCAGCCTCGGATTTACAGGCCACCGAATAAGAAACCAGACGAATAGGAAGCTGCGAATAAGAAGCCAACTTCAGCGTCGTAGAAGCGCCTACTTTCTCAGTGTTTGCAAACACTCGAGGGTCAAAATCGCCTTCTGAAAGAGCCGAAATAACTCCGACTGCCTCAAGAAATTCCTCCGCTTTTTAGCGCTATATCAGACCACATCACGGCAGATCGGCGTTTGTTCCGCCCTCTGACTTTGATGGGCCAGACTGACGGATAAAATTAATTCATGATTCGCTGTTGGTTTGCTGCACATCATGAATTATTTTTTGTCAGTCTGGCCCATCAGAGGGCGGAACAAACGCTGATCTCAAGATGATTGGCTGTCTTGAGTAGGTCAGCGTTTGTTCCGCCCACGGACTTTGATGGGCCAGACTGACAGATAAAATTAATTCATGATGTGCTTAACGTTGCCAAAATGAAATACATAGTGAAATAATTCAATATTGCACATTTAATTAATTAACAATATTTTTATTTCCAATTTTAAAATGACACATCTAAGTAATTGTTTTTATTTCCCAGTTTAAATATTTAATGACACATTTATGTAATTATCATTATATTTCCAATTTTAAACAATTAATGACACATTTAATTATTTAATTATTGACGTACTTATATATTTAATATGGGCACTTCTGGATAGAAGAGTTAAAATGACGGGAGCATAAAAACTCAACAAACCAAGTACTGATTTCATATTATATTTAAATGTTGATGTTTCTGTGTCATTGCCTGTTAAATACAAATTTTCTGCAATAAATAACTTAATAGCGAGTACTGTTTTGACTACAAATTAAATAAACAAAAAAGATTTTTCTCTGACTTTGGCACAGGAGTGTATATAAATGGAATTTAATTAAATTGCCAATGCACAAATGGTTTTATTGTCCAGTCTGTAATTGCTGTAACTAGAAGATTTTTCATTTATTCATCAATTCAATGAAGTGTTTATTCATTGAAGGTTTCTATATGACACAATATCGATTTTTCAGTATTTAGTGTGTCTGCCCTTTGCATAAAATTCATTCAAGTATCTATATGAAGGTATTTCTATGATGCACGGTCAGAGATAAAGACTCATGTGCTACAAACTGAAGCCCATTGAATTTACTCAACATGAAATGCACTTTTTTACAAATCCATGATGGGAGATTAAGGAAAGTTTTTTTGTAGCCTAACACTGCCATCTGCTGCTACATGTAGAATATGCATTCTGTGAATATGTCTCTATGTTGCACACATTTTAACATATGGTACATCTACACAATCTAAACAATCACCCCTTCTAACAGGCCAATTTATATAATTCCAACTGCACACACATACACTATATAGACAAAAGTCCTGGGACACCTGACCATTACACCAACAGGGACTTTAATGACACTGCATTCAAATACACAGACTTTAATATGGAGTTGGTCCCCCCTTTGCAGCTATAACAGCTTCCACTCTCGAAAGGCTTTCCACAAGATTTTGGGGTGATTCTGTGGAAATTTGTGTCCATTCATTCTGTAGAGCATTTGTGATGTCAGGCACTGATGTTGGAAGAGAAAATCTGGCTCACACTCTGCGTTCCAGCTCATCCCAAAAGTGTTGGATGGAGTTGAGTTCAAGGTTTTATGGAGCTTGCTTTGTCCACTGGGACAGTCATGCTGGAATAGAAAAGGTTCTTCCCCAAACGGTGACCACAAAGTTGGAAGCATGACGTCCAATATGTCTTGGTATACTGAAGCATTAAGATTGCCCTTCACTGGAAGTAAGGGCCAGCACTTTTGTCCACATGGTGTAGTTTGTATAATCGCCAAAGAAAAGCAAGGTCAGTAAAATGGGATACTCAGGTGCAGTTGCACATAAGCCAAAAGCACCATGGTCAATGCCAAGCATTAACTAAAATGGCATAAAGCCCCTCAGCTCTGGGCTGGAGGGGAGTTGGAGTGGAGTTTGTGATCCAGAACCAATTATCCAACTTTAGTACCTAACTTCTCTAATGTAGCTGCAATCATACCTCACAGCAATGTTTTAACATCTAGTGTACAGCCTTCCCAGAAGAATTGAGACTTTCACTGCAGCAAAGCAATGATAAATGTATCAATAGCCATTATATAAAAAAAGATTGGATATTATCTATATATTATTTAACCATTATCAATATTACATTGTTGGTACATTTGAAGCTTATAAGAGCGAGGGACCATGTCGCCTGTTTCTGAATGTGGTTCTAAACTGTGTGCAAGACTAATCCACCAGCCATCACCATGAAGGCCCACAGCAGGCAGAATCAACAGTGTAACTGAATACTCAAGCTACATATTTTGAAATTACAGTTCATATTTGGCAACTTTTGTCTGCAAACTTCTGACTGAAAGTCTGTTGGACTTAGACACTTAGTCAATAAACGGCAATTTGAGGGCTTTTAAGTTGAAACACCTGAGTTTTATTATTCATAGCTGTTTTGTGTTTGGTTGTATTAGTGTCCTTTGTTGTCTATGTATTTAAGTTCCTCTGTTTCAGTTTGTAGTTGTCTGTCGCCCTCACATTACCTTTTGTGTTGGCGTGTCTGTTTAAGTTTAGAGTATCGGCCCTTGAGCCTGGTTTTTGGTTTTGAGTTTTTGTTTGAAATAAAGAGAACCAAGAATGGAAGTCTGCATTTGTGCCTCCTGTCTGGACGCAACACAGCCCAGTGTGACAGGCAACTGCAATTGCATTATAAAATATATCTTTTTTACAATCTGTAAATTTAATGTTTTTCCAGTTGTTTGAGAAAAATGGACGACACAGTAAATTAGTTAATCTCAAAAAAAGTAAAGGCAAAAAAAGCTTCAATTTGTATCAGTCAACAAAGACAATTATTTTTATATGCTAAAGTTAAGACATCCGTATGCAAACTAAATAGCATAATTTACTATTTAATTCTTAGATTTTGCAGATGAAAGCTAATTAATTAAATTACAACCCATTAGCTGTGTGGCAGTTTTTAATAATAGTACCAGAGTCTGAAGAATCCTGACTGAGTGCAGCAGGGGGCGCTCTATCTTTATAAAAAATAAAGATGTTTCAGGGTTTGGGCTAGGGCCCCCAGTGGAGGGCAATCTTAATTGTTCAGCATTCCCAACACATTTTGGACAACGCCATGCTTCTAACTTTGTAGACACAGTTTGGGGAAGGCCACCATGAAAATCCTTCTGTCACGTTCTGATTTAAACCAGGTAAAAGGTGAGGCACAGGCACAGATGGACATCTTGCTGAAAAGCTTTATTGTGAAAAAAGAAACAAAGAGCACACAGGCCAGTAACTAAACTTAAACAAAAACTAAGAACTTAAACTAAATACCACAAAGAACAAGAGAGCGTCCATCCAAG
>JBBJLS010000028.1:13512668-13548760 GCA_037577275.1 Bryconaethiops microstoma | reverse complement strand
TCTCTCTCTCTCTCTCTCTCTCTCTCTCTCTCTCTCTCTCTCTCTCTCTCTCTTTCTCTCTCTCTCTCTTTCTCTCTCTCACCCTCTCTCCCTTTCCAACTCCTGGAACAATGCCTGATCTGTCGGGTGCCTTGATGCTGAACCTGTACAGGTGCTCACATAAGGCAGGAACTCTTTTGTGCTGTTGGTATTCTTCCTCTCTCACAAGGTTAAGCTCTTTTACTAAAGTCATATACCTCTGTACATCTGTTCAGAATGAGTTCTTTATTGTATTCATAAATGCATCGTGTATATTAATATTTATCTTATGTGTGGTTCACTAGATTAGTATTTTGCAGAAGTGTTGCAAATGATTGAGTTATGCTCTTTTTACAAATAAACAAACAAACAAACAAATAAATAAATAAATACATACATACATTTTTCACTTGCATCATTCGTCTCAGGGTTGCTGAAAAATCTACTGTCTAAGGCTGAACTAATAATCCAGCATCACTATCTGACCTCACTAATGGTTTTGTGGCTGAATGCAATGAAATTTTCACTGCAACGTTCCAGCATCTAACGTAGCCTTCCCAAAAGTGGAATTAATACCCTTGATGTGAGATGTTGGATATGCAGATGTCTACATGCTTTTGGGCTGTAGTGTACGTTCCACATATTTTGCAGACAATACAGTGCTGACATGCTTCTAGAAGACAAGAAAGTCATGTCCTGATTCTGTGCACTCCCGTTTTGATAAGGGACATCTGTTCTCACAAGCGACAAATTGAAACAGGGTTCACTGGAAGGCACACAAAGAGCCTCACTTCTTGGCAGTTCAGATCCGCACAGTGATTTCATGTTCATTCAGTTACAAGTGTAGAGTTCACACCTGTCAAAAGTAACTGTGGAAAAAAATTGTACTTGTACGCACCAAACAAGACACCCTAAAACTGTGGTTCACATGTCATTTCTGAAGAGATAGTGTTAACAGAATGTGTGATGAAGTGTTTGTATGGGGACATTTTTGCCCCATAACTTAGGGACATTTCAGCAAAGGCCTTATAACATTTACTAAAAATATAGTTAAACATACCTTTCCAGGACACTAGAAGGCAGAGTCATGGATGAGCTCACATATTGAAGTAATACATTTTATGCAAGCAAGTCCAGTCCAACCTGTCCATGGTTTTGAATCACTGGAGGGCAAGCAGCTGAACAGATGGTTATGAGTATAGTTAAGCTCTGATAATTCAGTTACACTCTTCGCTACACACGCGCTGGCTTGCTCATGTAGGTTACCCCTGAAAAAACAGCTTTTTGATCTAATGTAGTCTTATTTGCACCAGCTACCGTGGCTAAAAGTTAACTCCGTCATGACTTTATGACTCTTATGCCGGGTATGTATGTGCAAGGTAATGTAATGTCACCTGCTGTATTGATATTCTTGCTGGATTGTGGCTCCATCTAAAGCTGTTTGGTTAATCAGTGAACCTAATGAAGCAGTGGATTCCATCAGTACACCATTATCTCTTAATGCTGCTTATGTTTCTCAGTGCAGTGTTTAATCACTTCAGCATCATCATCCTAAGGAATCGTTGGAGTGCTTACATGTTTTTCGTATCTGCTCTAACCTGCAGGAGTAGCAGAGGTGATAGTGCTGGTTGGAGGGCGGCAGGCCATCGGCATGAACCAGCGCTCCCTCACAGCGGTCACCTGTTTCAACCCCCAGAACAGCAAGTGGTATCCCCTGGCTAGTCTGCCTTTCTATGACCGCGAGTTTTTCAGCATCATCTCAGCCGGGGACAATATTTATCTTTCAGGTACTTAAACTTGCACTTTTAGCCTTTAACAGATACTTATCCAGAGCAATGTTCAGAAGATTCAGGGTGACTTTTTAAATTTCACCAAGTGTCAAGTTACAGATGCAGTTTGGAGGTGATTTGTTGAATGGAGGACCAAACAAATGTTGTATGTTAAATCAGTCTATGCAGATTAACTCTAATTAGGGCACTGCAGTTGTACATGAAAGGCAGCAAAGTTCTGAGGTGAGAATGTGATTGTGCCCTCTCTTCAGGTGGTACAGAGTCGGGGGTGACGGTGGCAGATGTGTGGTGTTATATGTCCCTGCTGGACAATTGGAACCTGGTGTCCCGAATGACTGTCCCACGCTGCAGACACAACAGCCTGGTGTATGATGGGAAGCTGTACACTATCGGAGGACAGGGCGTGGCCGGAAACCTGGACCATGTTGAAAGGTCATTTCTCTTTTTTCTGCCTATAAAAGACCTGAACATTAAGTTATTCAACCTTTAGTTGTGTTATTTTTGTGACTTTGGTGAACATTTCAGTCTCGTTATGTATTTATTAACTGTAAAATATTTATGTAGTAATATAGTGCAATATACAATATACATGTAATATTGTATATTACAAAATGTAATATACATTTTCAAAATTGGTGAGACAAGGTCAAAACTGAGATCAGGAGTGGACAAAACCAAGAAAAAATGGGAAAAGATAAAACAAAATTAATATGTAAACAATTACATTCCTTATACCATAGTGATAAATGAATAATTAGTAAATAAGTTAACATATTAACCTGTCTTAGTTTAACTCGGTGGTCTGACTTTTGGAAGTAAATATTGGTAAGTGTAAAAGATATTTGTCTGTCCCCTCTGCCTTTTCTTAATCAAGCTGTGTAAATAAAACGTGTTCATTGATTGGACACTGACTGAGGAGAGTAGTAACCTGTTTCTCCCTTGTTGCCCATTCTGCACGAAGGTTTTATTTTACATGTGTAAATGCTGATATCTGATGCTGACGTATTGATATTAGGGCTGTTGTGAAAGACCAAACCAGTCATATTTGGATACCACTGAGACATTAAAAGAAAGAAAAGAATATCTGCATAAAGCTAAATTAATATGTGATATGATCCTGAGCAAATGAATAAATGAAATCTTATTTTAGTGAAGAATCTGTGAAAGGTTTCTGCTTTGTATGTAACAGTTGTTACTTGTGAGTCAAAAGTTGTGGGAGTCTATTTTGTAGAAGTTGTGCAATTGAAGAGCAAATTTCCAAAACTCACTCAGTCCATATTTTAGGTAACACTACTATTGGCATATTTTTACATTACCTCTTTATGTGCAATAGTATAACCGACCAAAACTCATTCAGTCCACTCGCACAGTCGCCAGTGGTCCTTACTTACTGGTAGACAGAAGTATGTTTACAATTTCTATGCAGTTAGTTGTCATTGACTCTATACTGTGTCATGTAGTAGGATATAAATATTAAACTTGTACATACTTTTGTGACATTGAATATTGATTTACTTAAAAATTGTTTTCATTGTATTTTTTAAACAAATTTGCCCATAATAAAATGTGCAGGAGTTGGACTTTAGAAACAGGCATTGAAAAATGACAAGTAACTGTATAATTTCAATGTAAAAAATTATTTCCTGTAAGAATTGCTTTCCAATAGGTAAAGCAAGTAAAATGCGATTTTCTGAAGAAAAAAAATGCTTTTGGACTGAGTGAGTTTTGGAAATTTGCTCTTCAATTTGGTCACCCTTTACTGACCGGGTTCTGAACATGGATGGATAGAATCTGAATATTGAGTATTCAAATCAGTGATCATTAGAATCACCATAGCTGTCAGTAGAGTCACACTACTACCTTTTCTATGTGAATCTACAGAAGACCAAATGCAGTAAAGGGCAATACGAGGCTTGAAACTCTGGCACTGCTGTTGTTTGTGTTTACTGTTAACACTAATACTACGTGAGAAATGATGATCACTAGACAGGCTGCAGAGAACCACTTTCACACCCACCGCTGTGAAATGGACACTTAACTGGAATATAAATTGTTATGGGTTTGTAATACCAAAGCAAAGACTTGTGACTTTAACAACTATAACAACTATAGAGACAGCTATGGTTATCATCTTTTATCATTTAATGGCAACTACTAAAAAAAACCAAAAAACCTAAAAAAACAAAATTAACTAATAGCTTTGAAAAAGTTGTACTGAATTCAAAGTAGTACTGAAACCAAAGAAAAAATGCTGATAACCAGTTTAATACAAATTCATACACTGGAAAATAAAACATGAAATTAACTCACATTTCAGCAGCTACATGAACATGTATATGTTCGATGTAGCAGAACAGCAGGAAGAACAACAGCATGGATGCAATCCAGTATAACATTAATAACATCTTGACTTTTCAATAACAAAAATATAATGGGTTTTACTGTGGCTGCACACTATATCCTCTGCTAATCGTTATAGCAGTATCCGTCTTTGCGCTACTGATATCACAAAAAGCTCCATTATGCAAATGAGCCTCTAACCAACCAAAGTATTTCTGACAGAGTGACCAATCACAGCTCCAGGAGAGTTACTGAGTGTTCTGATGCATTGAGGTCTTCATGTAATCTAACAAAAGTCTAATTTTTAAACCATTAAAGGGGTTGGCAAATCGGTGTATGAATGTAAACTCTGTAACCAGGGAAAGGAGATATATTTAAATGTGTTGGTTCTGTGATATATCAAAACTATGATTTGAAAATGTATTGGGGCAGTAATCATTTGAAACAATATTTGCAGCTTTTTTTTTATTCCAGAAAAGTGATGACATAGGCCCTTTAATATCTTGAAAGACATCACAATCACAGCAGGTAGCAGTAAAATCACAATACTGATATGTTGCCCATGTCATGCAGCACCTAGGTTTTACCTTATGGTTATTGCTTACAAAGTCATGTGTGTTACTGAAAAGTACCCTGTTTGTTTTGTACTACTTGTCCAAAAGTATCCAGACAGTCATTCTAATGAATAAGTTCAGCCCCTTTAAAGTTGTACTCTTTGCTGACATAGCTGCTCAGTTACACACATACAGCGTATGTGATCTCCATAAAAAAGCACTGACCAGTAGAACAGGACACTCTGATGCAGCTGCATATGATCCAAAGGTCATTATGCTCAGTGTCATGCATCGGCCAGCACTGAGCTGTGGACCAGCGGAATTGCATATTCTAGAGTGATGGAGCTCCATCCAATACCTTTGGGATGAGTTAACGCCAGACCTCACTAATGCTCTTGCAATCAAATGCTGAATGCAATCAAATCCTCATTGCGGTGCTTCAACATCTTGTGTAAAGTCATCCCAGAGGAGTAGAGGCTTTTACTGCAGCAAATAAGGGGTCAAACTCCATGACTTATAATGTGTGCTATTAGGGATGTCTCTGTCCATCCATGTCAAATGAATGTGAGCAATCAGCTATAGGCGGAAAACATTAGCCATGGGTTAGCCTATTTAAACAGGGAATACAATGTACTCAAGGAATTCATTTCAGAGTATTGAATTATTTCTATGTGTTAAATTAGCGCATGGAAACATTCCATGAATGCACTGGGGGCAAAATAAAATTTTGTGTCTGTGAAAGCCGGACCAAAGAGGACATCTGCATTACCCCTGGAGCACATCCACTCATGAGAGAGAGAGAGAGAGAGAGAGCGAGAGAGAGAGCGAGAGAGAGAGAGAGAGAGAGTTGATAGAGACTAGGTGCGAGTGACCGTTCTCTCTCCCTCCCTTTTCCTCACTCTGTCTTTTCATTCCTTTATTCTCTCACTCTATCTCTCCATATCTCTCTCCCTCTTACTCTCTCTCTCTCTCTTATGATTTCTCAGAAACTGATGGAATGCATTGTCTTTTTTATGAGCATATGATTCTGAATTATTTTTTTGAATTTTCTGAAGAATGTTGTAGAATACGGGCAGTAAAAATTTGGACTACTTTTTTTTTTTTAATGAGAATGAACACCGCCACCATATATTGCACATAATGACCAGGCCAGCGTAGAAGGGAATCTTAACATTGACTGTAAACAAGGACTGTGTGAACTGAGAAGCTGTTCTGAGGGCAAATAAACTGTAGGAGGTATTTGTTCTAGTCATCCATTTATCTCTCTCACTCTCTCAAACACTCACACACAAACACGCACAAATTCCACCAGGGCCCCCATGGACAGAAGCTCACGTACAGTCAACAAAAAATTGCAATCTGAGTAGTGAAATTGGTTTGTGGCAGGGTGTAACTTTCTATCAGCAGTAAAGCAAAGATCAGGTCCCCATTTCTATCGCCCATTCCCACGTTGCTCCCTGTCTCAGTCTACACCTCCCTACATCATCCGCATGCAGAGCGGCCTTTGTTTCTCCTCAGCCGGCTCTGTGCTGCTGTGAACAGAGAACGAATAAACCTACACAGGCACGCATGCAGATGTGTTGTGCGATAGGCTCGGGTGAGGCTGCAGGGAGTGGGACATTAGGGAATAGATTGCTGTTTGGGATCTAGATCAAACCTGATGTGACTGGAACTCATTTCATATCAGAGATCGCAGGCCATGGCTGGCATAGCTTGAGAGCCTGGCAGGACTTGTCTCTGTCAGAGACACCACCAATCCAATATGCAGTTGGGGAGTAACTGGGGCTGGGCAACATTAATCAAATGCAAGATCATGCAATATAACTATCAGTTGAATATGTCACTTAAATTTTGTTAAAACTAACAAGCAATATCACGGTATGCTTGTATTGACAATGTCTTGCCTAGTCTTTAATGTAGCGATCACTTCATAATTATATACGCAAAAATATGATGCACGAAATCAGGTTCCATTAATAATGACGTCTAATGCAATTTAATTTTTTTAAACACCAAAGGACAAAATCAACCAATCAACAGTATGTTCAGTGTCATTCTACACACTCCCAACTTCTGCATCCTGCATCCTACCTCTGAACAGGGTAATGCACAGGTGCAAACACTGTAAATGCATCCTCAAAAAACATGTTCATTAAGGACCAACCGTGTACGTTAAAACAATAAAATAAAAGTCTTAAGGGAAAAAAAACTTTAAAGAACAAACACTGAAGAAAAAAAGAACATTAAAAAGTCTTAAAACTACAAACTTAATTTGCAAAATGTAACATCAAACAGATTAAGAGTTTTTAAGAACCTACAGACACCCTGTTTCACCCTGTTAGGGTATAAGTATCACAGGGGAAAAAGTGGTGGTCTGTCTGGGCAGGCACATGGGGGTAAGTGTGAAGAGGAAAAAAACATGGAGTGCAGAAAGAAAGAGTGAAAGAAAGAGTGAAAGAAAGAGAAAGAGACAGAGACAGAGACAGAGAGGCAGACAGTGACAGAGAGCCTAAGGCATACAGATACAGGTCACATTCACCCCATCAATTGAAGGTTTGCGATATGCTGCTCGCCCTCTTTCTACCCTTATAGTTTGACATATATATGGAGGTGATAATGGATTGAGGGACAATATTCAAATGACTGCTCTTTTTCCTGCCAGCTACTGCTGCAAGTGTTAAAACACTGCATCTTCTCCTGACCAACACCTATTTCACATGGACCTTTAAAGGAATAGTTCCACAAAAAACCCTTTTTGTGTCACCAAAGTGCTGAACAATACAAACCAAAAAAAACCTAAAACTCAAACTAAATGAATAAAAAATATTGAATAAACTAACATAGATATGATTAAGTAAAATATAATGAAATATAAATATAGACAGAAATGAAACATCCTAGAGCCATTTAGCCACTATACTAATCAAAATCAGTAACATTTTTCAGCTAAACTCCCTTGAGACTTGAGTAAAACGATTCCGTTATGAGACATTTTTTAACTGGGGAGAATCTAATCCTCGCCGGCAAGGAGTTCAGTAGCTTTGGTGCCATAGCTTCAAAAGCTCTGTCACCCTTGACTTTCAATTGACAGCTAAATACAGCTGTATTTTAAAAATTCAGCATTTTAAAAACAAAGTGCTTTAAAAACCTAAACCCTAAAAATCTATGGGAGCCAGTAAAGGGTTGCTAATATTGGTTTAATATGTTTCTTCTTTTTCGTGCCAGGCAATAGCCTTGCCGCAGCATTCTGCACTATTTGGAGATGAGCTACAGAGGACTGATTTATACCTGCATAAAGAGCATTGCAGTAGTCCAGCTGTGAGGAAATAATGACATGGATAATGTTTTCTAAGTCTGACAGTGAGAGGACATGCTTAATTTTAAGATAAGTCTGAAAACCAAAAAAAGACTCTCACAATAGACTTCATCAGCTTGTCAAATTTGAGTTCTGCATAAAAATCACCCCATGGTTCCTTCCATGGGGTTTCACATACACTATAGGGACAAAAGTATTAAGACACACCTCTTAATTATTGAATTCAGCTGGCCCCTTATTTCCAATGAGACGTAATCTTAATGCTTCGGCATACCAAGACATTTTGGACAACGCCATACTTTCAACTTTGTGAACACAATTGGGGGAAGAACCTTTTCTATTCCAGCATGACTGTGTCCCAGCGCACAAAGCAGCTCCATAAAGACACGGTTGGATGAGTTCAGTGTGGAAGAACAGAGCCCTGACCTCGACCCCATACAACACCTTAGGGATGAACTGGAACGGAGATTGTGAAGCAGGCCTTCTCGTCCAACATCAGTCCCTGACCTCATAAACGGGAAATTCCCACAGAAACTCTCCAAAATCTTGTGGAAAGCCTTCCAAGAATAATGGAAGATGTTGTAGCTGCACAGGGGGGGACCAACTCCATATTAAAGGCTATGTATTAGAATGAAATGTCATTAAAATCCTTGCTGGTCAGGTGTCCCAATACTTTTGTTCATATAGTGTATCTAGACAGCTGACCAAGATGTTTCTTAAGAGATGTAGTATCTGCAAGAGAGTCAAGGAGGATGATCTCGGTTCGGTTCTCATCTAACTGAAGAAAATTACTTGCCAGCTAACATTTCATACATTCCAAACTGTCCCAGACCAGGACCAGAAATGAGCTGAGAGTTCGCCTAGTGTTGCGTAGTGGAAGAGCCCAGTCGCGGATACAAATGAAAGAGCCGGCAGACCACACATTTTGCTCTGAGAGCGCTCCAGCTAAGGAAATAAGATTCCCACCAGGAACCCATGTTTTTAGACACACACAGTAGGGTGTCTAGCTGGTTCTGAAGAACCAAAGTAATCACGGCCAGTTGAGTTGAGGTGAGGGCTTTGGGATAAGCCGGCATGGAACCCAAATGACTGAGTGCAGATACCTACCAACTTCCTGTTTATATACCCAGAGACGTGGGTCCTTTCTGGTGCCTAATTGGCCTCACGTGGCTGGTGCATGTGAAACAAACAAGATGGCTGTGTATTTTGCATGTATCCGCATAGCAATGAAATGAAATACCATAGTTTTATATGACCTGACCAAGTGGGAACTTATGAATAGAAAATAAAATTGGAGCTACGATGAACCCTTGTGAAACTGCATACTTGACAGGTGCTGAGGACGAACAGAAACTCTCAATGTTAAATGAAAAGGTTCACTCTCTCAAATAAGAGTTAAATGAGGTTACTTCTGCTCCGTGAACCTCAGGCCACTGTTCTAAATGATCAGGGAGAATATTATGGTCCAGAGTATCAGGCAGCACTGAGATCCAAGAGAATTAAGATGGCACAGCCCCCTGAGTCCAATAAAAGGAGCAAATGATTCAGATCCATGTGCTGATATAAAGCCCAACTGAAATTTCTCAAAAATATTATTACCATCTACATATTTTAGAAGTTGAGATAAGACAACTTTCTCTAAAATCTTATAGGACGAAAATTATTCAAGTTATTATAGTCAAGATAGGGTTTCTTTAGGAGTGCCTGAACAATGGCAGAGGAACAGCAGCCGTTCTTAATTGGGTGTTTATATTCACAGCAACATACTTCCCTATACGCCAGAACGTCTGTTTCAAACGCTGTGCTGGAATGACATCTGTGACTAAAGAAGTGGGTTTCTACATTGTCCAGTAAGGAAGAGAGTGAAACTTCCTCAAACTCCCTAAAACTTGCTATACCGCCAAGTGGGAGAGAGGGAAACTATCACAGGGTTTAATCAACATTCTAATACTGTAAATCTTCATTCATTCATTCCTTTTTTGTAAACGCTTATTCCTTACTAGGGTCGCGGTAAATGGAGGCTATCCCGGGACCAACGAGTGCGAGGCAGGGACTCAACAGCGCCAGTCCACCTTATGTGAAGGTATAGGGTTAACAATGTCATTTATGCTGTTTAAAAAGCACATAAGAGTTTCCAATCTGCATACCTATAATATCTGTAAAATACACCCTGGAAACAAGCAGGCAGATCTACGTTCCCAGGACGGATGGTGTAGGCCATATCCAAGATCCCCCTTAGCACGGCTTGAAGTTAAAGCATTCTTCGTGTTTAATCTTCACCAAGACCTCCTCACTTGCCCCACTTTCTCTGCGGTAGAACGGCACAGTTCTGGCAACACAGCTCCACCAGTAGAGATGAAATAAAACCATAATAGGAGAAACGGAGATACATATCGCAAACAGAGCTTGGTGGTCCTTGGTTAAAAATGCGATAGATTTGCGAAAAACAAACCCAAACACAATAAAGTTATGTATAGCCAACCAACAGAGAGATGGCATGCTACAACTCCTTGTGCCATCTCAGTAGAGCAATACTCTACCAGAAAGCACGTGGGCTTTATTAATTTGGACTAGAGCAAATGTACTTTAAATTATTTCAGATTCCTACCTGAAACTTGCATAATACTTCCTAGAAATAATGTCTTTGGGCTCTAAATGAGGCACTACATATTGAAGAACCACATTATTTATACTGTACATTCTCTGACGGTGCTATAATTGCACAATCATATTTATTGCTGTTCTGCTTTTTTTGCACATGTAACTTCTGTTCTGCATCTTTGCACATCTCTGCCGCTACAATACAGTCCCTGTCAAAACACTGTATTCATCCTCACTGTAGCTGTTGTCAATTGCACTGAATGTTGTCTTGTCTTGTCTCGTCAAGTTGTATTGTGTTCTTTTTCTAGCTCTTTTGTCTTGTCTGCACATGTGGTCTTGTGTTCAGTTCTGTTCTGCTCTTGTGTTGCACCATGCTCCTGGAGGCACCTTGTTTCGTTTCACTGTGTGTATATGGTCGGAATAAAACCTGCTTGACTTGACTTGAGACTACCCTTCAAATGCATTGTCATTATTTATGATTGTAATTTTATTAGATATTTAAATATATAATTTGTACCACTGGAAAGAGCTTAGTTCAGTTCATATAAATAATATTATGTCATACACAGAAACACTATGTAAGTGAAGATGTATGGGGGCTCTATGGGGCCACAAGTGGACATGCATTAGTGCGTGGGCGAGAGTGTGGAGTGTTAAGAGCTTCTTCCATAAAAACGCTCTCATGTACGCTACAGTAACCCCAGCTGAGGGCAGACAGGAGCATTACAGGCTATTGCAGCCAGCAGGGTGATGAGCTGACAGCCAGGGACTTTGTCTGTTTAAAAAAACCTGCAACAACCATCACGCCTCACAGTAAGACTAGGTGCTACTCTCTGTGGAGTTCACCCTCCACAAACACAGACTTCTTTTTCCTCTTTATTTAACTGAGCATACATAAAAGGGTTAACAAGTAATGGAATCTTAGTCACCAATTAGTAGCCCCGAACTGTGTCAAGTTTTTAAGTAATTTCACATGTCTCAGGCACGCTTTTGGTTTCTGACATGAAATGACATACTGCTATCTATAAAACATGCAACAAAAATAGACAAAACTTAGATCTCAAGATAGCTGTTTTGATCCTTATGTCCATATTTATAGATAACAGTAGGGATGTAGTGATGTGTGTGTGTGTGTGTGTGTATATATTTACAAAAAAAGTCTAAAAATGCCTGTTTTTATAGTGTAAACCCTAAATATGCCCCCCCCAAATATGCTCCCAAAACACATTTCAAACTCAGCTTAATACATTACCCTTAAAAAACGTAAAGGTAAACCCGTATACCCGTATGCATTCAACCTGTATCTGCCAGAGATGCTTCACAGATGTGTTCTCTCTCCAGTACTAAATAATTTATAGTTATATTTTATATGGAAATTTAGCTGAATTTACATGAATATTCATGTTACAAAATTTGTAAAAAATGTTTTACTTTCTTTAATTTAGCACTAAAATGTATGAAAAATTATAGAAATTCGAAGGATATCTGCGGTTTCTGCGAATTTACGGGGGTTTCCGCAAACAATTCTTAGTTCGGTTCTAAGAAAAAAATCCGCGAACGACTGAGGCCACGAACTCTGAACTGTGACTTTGCGGATGAACACTGTATATAATTTTCTGTGCTACAATTGTCTTGATTCTCCAGAGTTCTAATTATATTCTACATATACTGGTTTGGTTCGTCAACTGAACTTTATCACTACCCCTTGTGTCACCATCTAACAAAATAAATCCCCAAAATCATAACCTCGAACATTTTCAAGCTCTTTACAAAATAACAAATATTTAAACATGAAGGTGACCACAGCATAAGCCCAGGTCCATCAATGTCCCATCAATGAGACAGACTGCACCCAGATGCCCAGGTTTGATTTATCATGGTTTCCATGAAAGAATGCAAACTTACTAAACATTATTTTTAAATTACTAAACTTTCATTTTCTGTCCCGCAAGGGGAAAACTGGTTTGCTGCCTGGACAACTACAAAGAGTACACAACAGTCAAATGGACAAAAACAGTGACACACATAGCACATCACAAACATAACAGACGCTTCCTCATTCAGATCTATTACCCAGGGTTTTAAAATTAACTATTTTATAAACATTAGAAGAGAGCTAGGGCGTACTGGTGATACAGTTTCAAAATTCATTACACTGTTTCAAAATTGATTTTTCAATTTGTTAGTAGCAGAAATCACATAAGCAAGTATATGTGAGAAGATATTTATTTAACAAGATGACAGTTGTAGGCAAGAAGATTTAGGCATGCACTGTGCAGGCTAAATTAGTGCTTCAACACACTCCAAGCGAGGAATAAATTGCATAATTTTTATTTTTGACCTGATCATCACATGCAGGTCACATATATTTACACATACACATAGACACAAGCCCACGAAACATCCACAACAAGCCGAACTCCAGTACCATTTTAGAAATTTGATGTAATGATGCATGTTGTCTCAAGCCAGCCAGCCAGCCTCAACGAGCAAAAAACATTCGACAGCATGTTCGCATAAACATTCTAATGGGTTTATTGGTCTCATGCGCACACACACATTTACACACATGCACATGTCAGTAATGGAGAGTTGTGAGACTAGAGCATGGGAAGGCAGAAGGAGTAATGATGTCAGGTGGCCAAGGGAGAAGAGCGCCTAGCATCATTATATCCTACTGAGCCGCGCCCTTCACTGGATGTTAGTGTCAAAGCAGCATGCCGGGGAACAGGACAGGACAGAGGTGTCAAGTGTGCACTTGCATGTCAGTCTGTGTGTGTTTGAAATCAAGATAACCATGAGTTATTTTCTAATTTAACCACTGCCACCCTCCTGCCATGCTGGCTTGTGGACAGAAGCTAAAGCAGGGCTATTTTCCTAGGGGTCAAAAATATCCATGACTCCAGACATCATTACCCTAACTATACATCCTGCCAAGTGGGCTATATGTGGACTGAAGAGGCGCCTCACCATCAGCTTCTTTAGTACATTCGTCATACCAAGAGCTAGGCTTAGTCACTACGAGTCCTTAGGCCCCTCTGTGTCAGAACTACACGGGCAAAGCTCTAGTCAAGCTAGCCCTTTAGCATGCATTGATCAAAGGCATCCAATCAGCCTGTCAAGTCCCTAGTGGCAAAGATAATAGGCTACAAGAGTAGCGTTAAACACTGCCAGATTTTACCTCATCAATATCAGCCCATTTAATCACATTTTAATCCATAAACCAAAAGCACAGGGAGAGCTAGCAGACTCTGGCCATTAATTCATTCTAATAGGGACAAGAGCTGAAGAGAAATGGCAATCTATTCACATTAGCACCAGGTCATTGTGTCAGAGAAAAGAGAGTGAGAAAGACCTCCATTACCTCCCATGTCAGCTTAGAATGCAGGTTTTTCAACTAATTACTGAATAATCAGTCATGGCTACAAAAAACCCCCACCGCACTAAAGGATTGTTCTTATTCATGAGATATCAGAGGCTATGTGAGTTGGTTGAATAGCTGAACTTGATCCTGATGTAAATTGATGCCAGATGAAAATTAGTTCTACTTATGCTCTAGTCCATTGTGGAACATCCTCGAAAAAATAATGACATCTGGTGGTTCAAATATCTTAGCCTAGAAATGAAAAAAATATATCCTTATATCTGCATGTGTATATTTAGTTATGTCTTTATAATCAACACATTATTGTATTTCACGTATAATCTACAATGACACTGGCACTGACTAGGGGAATTCATCCATACTGACTTAAACTTCATCATCAAATGGTCATAGTGTACATAAGACAAGTCATTCACACGTACCTCTTAATGCTTATGCCATGCTTTTAATATACAGGTATACATTAATAATGAGATGTCTGAAATCTGTTGAAGCATTTAATATGTTAAACATGATCTAACAAACCCTTTTATTTGTGTCACAAAAAAATGTTGAGCAAGTACATTCATGAAGGGGAACACACATCACACTCACCTCACCCATCCAACAATAAGGGCAGCATTGAGCTCCTTTTGTATAAAAAGACAGCAGCACACATAAAGTTCCAGTTTTTCATACTGCACTATGACCAATGTGGATATAAACACACACATCAACAACTCTGAGTCACTGAATGTATCACATATGTTAGGTAAGATGTAATATGTGCATTTATTCTTAAACACTGTGTGGGATTTATGAGTTGGTTTGAATAAAGGTGAAGCTTCTTTTGTCAGGGACACTGCTACATCCATCCATCAGTCAAGGGCATTTCATCAGTCCTTTCTCCAGCACCAGGTGTCATCAGCAGGAAAGAGGTTAGAGTAGACACAGGGACTGACTAAATTCAGATGGTATCATTGCAGCATTACTGTAGGTCATCTACAGAGGCTGAGGGTCATCTGTGGGGAGATGCTACTCCTAAAACACATTTGACAAATAATATTGAACAAATTAGGAATAAAGGTTCCTAATTTGTTCTTGGCTTGTACAATGCAAGAAAAAGACATTACATATAGATATAGAGCCTTTACAATATGTGGGAGGTTTCCACTGCAAAATGCCACAAAATACCTTTTAAAAAACAAATATTCACTCATACAGTCATGTTTGATCATATTTTGATTATTCCGATTTACAAAACTATAATGAATTCTGACTAGTTTGAATGTCCCACTTACAACGTTTTTAATCATCCATTGAAAAGTTCTAATGGACTGCTATTCTCAAAACTGTCCTCAGGGACGTCCAGATGATCCAGATCTTTGCTCCAACCTGACCGATGACACATAGGGATTAGTGCAAAACCCTCTGGGAGTCCTTGGGGACCAGTTTGAGAACCATTTTAATCAATCAAAAGCAGTAGTGTCTAATCATATCCACGGTCATATCCACAAAAGATTGGTCTAGCTGCAGGTTTTCATTTCAATTAAGCAGAAACAAATAATAATTACATTATTTGACAGAACATATATTATTACAAAATCGCCACAATGTTATTTCTGGAGAAACAAAATTAGGCAAAACTGGGAATATTACAGAGTTGTTAATGTGTCTCATTACACACATTTATATTTGTAGCCTATTTTAGTCAAGGCCAATTCCCAACTACTAGCTAGGCCTCCTCCTGTCACATGGTAGCACCAAGCTGGGTGGGTCAGTTCTAGAATGTACTTCCTACAAGTCAAGTGAAGCACCACAACATTTTTTAAAACTGCTGCTATTACAACACCACTGGACAGCTCAACACGCTTTGAGGAGAACACTAAATGCTTAAAAGATGAGTGTAGAGGGAGCCATCTTACTCACCCAGAGAGAATTATGCAAGAAGTGAGGAAAACTCCCATCCACAAAGGCACTGTGTGCAATTAATATGAATTTTATGAAGATTTTGATAAGCCTTGAGATAAATATTTATAACCATGCAGTTCTAAAGGCAGCAGTGGGTCTTGAACAGTGGCAAAGCTGTTCATCTTGAACTTTCTAACAGTTCCCGTGAACACTTGGGAAGACACCAGATAAGTGTTTACTGAAGCCCTGGGGCCTTGCAATAAAGTGTTAGAGGAAAGTAAACTCCTACGCCTCCACCCCATCAATTCAGCTTGATTAAGAGAGAAAGTGAGAGTCAGTGGGTGAGAACACTGAAGGACCGCCTTCCATCTTCTGCCTCTTTCCTCACAGTAAGCCAATAAGTGTATTAGAAGCCTGGTAAATAAAAGCACTGATGAGTTGCAGGGCTAAGTTGATTAGCGAAGCTAAAGTAGACCTCTAATGGCTGTTAGCTCCCTGCTAATCCTTTCCAATACTGCTCCATAACTCTCACTCTCAGTCGTGTTTTTGGTGGACTGATAAAAGAGAAATTAATAATAATTGAATTATTCAGTTCAAATGCTGCGAAACAGAGCATGTGAAAAGATCCTTTCAATTAATATTCGAGCCATTGTTGCGCTAATGTAAAAATCCTTTTCGGCTGAGGAGGGCCTCTTCCATATTAAATATGTAAAAATTTGAATGCAGCAATGAAACCAAATTTTGCACCAGTTCATGAAATTGATCTGAATGCCCAATGTGTATTCATTGGTAAATTATAGTTACGGGGCCTGCCCTAAATTAAATAGATCAGTCTCATTAATTTATCAGTCTCATTATCATAATCAGTCTCATTAGTATCATCACATCATAAATATTACAATCTTTAATTTCTAACCAAAAATCGGAGTCTGAAGGTTGTTTAACAAATGTGAATTGTTTTGATATAGATTATGTCATCAACAAGTATTAGAATGAAATCAAGGAACATGGGGAAAATAAATCAAACTGATATGAAAATATTTACAGTACTGGAAAGAGCCATTGAGTAAATTAAGGAGTGACTGAGCATGTGCTGTGCCC
Source organism: Bryconaethiops microstoma (assembly GCA_037577275.1). Taxonomy (NCBI): domain Eukaryota; kingdom Metazoa; phylum Chordata; class Actinopteri; order Characiformes; family Alestidae; genus Bryconaethiops; species Bryconaethiops microstoma. The sequence continues at coordinate 13,531,765 of JBBJLS010000028.1, read as the reverse complement.
ATCTGTGCACGTCTGTGTGAACGAGGGAGAAGAGGAACGAGAGAGAGAGATAGAGAAAGAGAGCTCATGCACTTTGGCACACGCATGGGAGAAAGTGAGACGTATTCCATTCTTGTCTGTGTTTGCAGAAAGGGGAAGGAAAAATGGCGCATAAACACATTCGCGTACCTTTCACAGCATTTGTTTCTGAAGTTATGGTACACTAGGTGGTGCTCAGACATAAAGTTCAAACTCACGTGATTACATCTTTTGCACATTTTTAAAGTTCGGTCTGTCGTCTTCACAAACTTTCTGTGGAAATTTGGAGTGGGAATTGCATCCAGTCGCTGCTGGGAATCATCCAGTTCGTTGAGGTCCAGGGATGAAGCTTCAGCAGTTGACAATGAAGGACACCTTTACTGAAAGCTACAGAAATGCCTGTCGCAAGACTGGCTCTGTTGCAGGCTTGTTGCGAGTTTGATCAGACATTTAAGTTAATTTTTGGGTAAGTTACTGAAATTTAAACAAGTTCTTTGTTCTTTATTTGGATCAAAGGTAAGTTCTTGTCTTCTAGACAAAGTGGGGTTGGCCAGGTTTTATAATCTTTACTACAGACTCTGCTCCTAGGAGCAGATTCTACACAATCTGTGATGGGATGCTTGCATTGCTTTTCTAGTGGTGTTTCCCCTTGTTTGATAGCATGTCTACCTACATGGTGAAAGACATTATTTTTAGGGGCACAGAACAATGTGATATGATCTACAATGAAATCAGTTCTCATTCATCAAATTGTCCACATTTTTCTTAAAAAGTTTATTGTAGCATGTCAACACTGTTAAAGTTTTAACATGTCCTTTTACTCCACAGTCTATACAGTCCATTAATGTAAACCAAACTTCAAAAACAGCCTTTTTGAATTCACTGTTCCCAAGAACTCAGTAAACCCAAAACATTTCAATATATTCACCTATTCAGCCTTTATCAGTTTAGTCCCACCTGTCCACAATGAAGTTATTAAGACTGCTTTGTCCAGACCGCATTTTAAATGAGGCACAATATAGGGTAGCGAGTCAGAAGGTAATTTATTAATACCACTTCTTAAAGGCAATGTAACATAATGAATTTGCTTAATTCTAAGGGATAAAATAAGGCTGGAAAAGGTAAAAGAAAATTACATTTTCTTTTCATGTCATTAGTGTACCTCAAAGGATATTCTTTTAACTCACACTCTACAAAATGAAGGATCCTCTAGGGATTACTTATTGAAATACAAGTCTTTTTAGAAATCATTCATGTTTCAAAGATCAAAATACTGGGTTTTTCTAAAAACAGCTGATCCACCTCAAGGTTCTTCAAAGAACTTGCGAGGTAGAGTTTCCGTGAGGTAATTTTGTGGTTTCTGCTGTTGAGACAGTTTGAAGAAAGCTTTTACTTTCAGAGTGTACCACCCCTGACCAACAGGCCACATAAGCTGCCAAATGAGAAGACACAATTTGAATTTGTACCAAAATGTCAAGAGTCTTCTATCAATGTTTTCCATCCTTTCAACAGAGAAAATATTATAATTGTCTAATTTAATCCCATCATATTTACGGCACAATTGCGGGGAGCCTGGACGCATCTGCTAGGGCAAATTAATGCCAGTCATGCATGAGGTACAGGATGGGCCCGGAGACGAAGTCTCACACCCCTGAAGAAACGCCCCATAGAGAATTAAAGAGGAACTCAGCTGGCGGGTATTATGGGGGAGAGTGTGTGGCCATGGTACTTGAGAAGCAGTGTGGATATTTGAGGGGACAGATCCTTTTAAAGCCAGCTAGTAATGCCATTCTGTTTCTTCTGCTCCTTTTTATGTTAATTAAATACAACGGCCGAGTAATTGTGCATCATGCAGAAAAAATGGGTTTAACTGAAGTTTGATGTAAGCATGAAAAAATATGTTTCAAAGCAAACTGTTCACACCCCAGTCCACCGATGAAGTTGTGAAAAAAACAACACATTTACATATATACACCTCTTCGCATTGTAGCTGATGTTATAGAAGTGTTTCGACCTTAACTGCTTTCAGTTGGGCATGATAGAGGACAGTTAATCAATAAAGAGGTTATTTACGTTTTCTTTTAGAAGCTCAGTAAAAAAAAAAATTTTAAAGTCTGTTTTTTTTCTAAATGATAAAATGAGGTTAGAAAATGCATAAAAGAAAACTAACATAAGATAAATGTGGCTCCTGTAAAGCAGTAGCACTGATGGCTGTGTTCAGAAGAACTGTGTCAGGACAGCTGTTTTGACAGAACAGAAAGCCTTTCTGATGAAGAGAAACTTATTTTTTTTATCTGAAAGCCACTACCATCCTGCTGGTCAAACAACTCAGCTCCATGGACAAATTGCGAGCGATCATGAAGAGTTGTTTGTGAGGACTTGTCTGGTGCTTTGCTCCTGCCAGGGCTGGTTTGGAGTATGGATCACTGAGGCAGACTGAGTACCTCTGACATCTCCTCAGCCATATCAGCCAGACCCTTCAGCATGTCCGTGTCTGTCAGCAATGCCCGGCGAGAGAAGCTCCAACTAGGTTCCCAGAGATGGAGGAACACCTAGCGCTAAATGGGAGGTCACCTAGTAAGAACAAACAGACATGTTGGTGCAACATATGCTCGTCATGCCTGTGTATAAATGACATGAGCCTATAAATACTAGCAGTGTAGACTCATAAACTATTTAATTTACATAATATTTAGTTCCTAATTTCGTTTCAGGAGCTTAGTTTCATTCTGTTGTGTTGGTTCAGCTCCTGGACTACTGTTGCTCTCTCACTTTAGAGCCTTAGTATTTTTTTTTCAACCAAAAGGATTGTAAATGAAAAAAAACACACATCATTTCCTATACTGATAGATGCTGGATGGATTAAGAAGTTCCATCACAGTTTGAAGTAACTCACTAGGGGAGACTGGGGAGGGTTGTAAAATGGGGAAAGTTGTAACAAAAATAAGTTACAAGGGTAATGCCACTACTATACACATCCATCCTCTTCAGCTAACAGGAGAAGTTTGAAGGCTTCTTTATATAACAAAATCCGATTATGATGCAAAATGTCCATATCTGGATAATAGCTTGTTCAACAGTCATACTAATGTCAACCTGAAATCTGAAAATTTAGAGCATATTTTTCTTCAATAACATGATGTACTTCCAAGAGAAATAGGATATTTGGATGGGAAATATTTGTTGGCAGGACATAATTTTTTTATCATGTTTTATTGAAAAGTGTCTGTTCTGAGAAGAAATTGGTGTCAGCCCCGAAATGGTCGCCAGTATAAAGGAACTGAAACAACTGAGGAATGATTATTTTACAAGTTATTCAAAAAACTGAAAGTGAAAGTGAGAGCGTAGATCCAGTGAGGAGAGTAGAGAAGAGGGTTTTCTGGATTATAGCACAACATAATGTAGAGACACTGACTGAAGACTACCTGAACTCACACATACAATGCATTACAAGTTAAAAATGTTTTCATGTAGACATAGATTCAATGTAAGTAGATTCCCTGTTTTCATCCTGCAAGTTCTATATTATTAATTAGAATGTGTGCCATCACAAAAACAGTTCAACCAGGCAGGTTTTGCAGCTTATTTTCTATAAATGAACCATGGACTGGGACCAGGGAGACAACAACATGTTTTAAAATTGGATCTTTTTTTAATTGAGGAAAAAAAATATTGAAATGGGTCCTTTAAAGTATTAGTTACTGAAAAAGAGTCCTGTCATTTGATGTTGAAGTACCCACTGTAAAAATATTGTGCAGACCACCGTACTGGCAGTGTTTCACATGTGTGGAGGGTCAGACATAGATAGACTGGGTTAAGGTGAGGGAAGATGAGACACAAAGGTCTAAGATGAGAGAAGCCTAGAGAACTGACCGAAGCTTGGGCAGAAAATGAAGACGATCCAAAGGAGTAATGGAGACAGCAAGGGTGAAAATGGCAGCATTGCTATCTGTGCAGATCGATGCTGACAAACCCAGTGGTAATGAGCTGCTGATCCTGGTAGGGAGTGTGCGCGCCGGGCCTGGTGTGGGAACACACCCCCGCCGCCCGTCAACTATTGATTCAGGTCTGATTCACCCATATTCACCCACACACACACACAGCCCAAACACAGCAGACTTGGGCAGACATTGATTAACAGCTAGAGGCTGGGCAACGAGGGGGCAGAGCAGATAGCAGGGGCTACACACGAGAGCTAACAAAAGACGACTTAGTAGTTGCTTGTGTCAAAGCTTTGTCGAAGGACTGTTACTCCGAGGTGCAAATATACGCTTTGAAATCCTCCGAGGAGCCCTCTCTGCTTTTGATGTATGTGTATTCGTGCTCGGAATCCGCCGAGACACCACTGTAGCACTATCTGCAATTAAGTTGGAATTTAATGATGCTCAAGAGAAACCGGGGAGGGTAAAGATTTGAAAGCGCGAATCTTCTTTTAACATAAGACAAGTGTTTCTTATTTATAGAAGCTTTACACAAGTTCAAAGTGTAGAAGTGGTACAAAAGACTGTGAAACGAAAGAATACTACTTTACAAAATTGCTTACAGAACAGGCAGATTTCAAGGTGGAGGGATTATCAATGGCTCAATGAAAAAAAACTTTTGAGAACTATCTGCAGATTAGAAATAGCCTGAAAGCAAGCAAGAGGCAACACTGACTGCCATGGCCTGTATTTGCTTTGATCATGAGCTTCTGTCTACAGACTAGGATCCTTGAAGTGATATGTCAGAAAGAATGAGTACATGACAAGTCCACCAAGAGGTGAACATCTGGTAAGGGGTCAGTCCAAGGTTTTATCTCATCTTAGCTCAAGCAAATGAGGGAGATGATCTATTTTACCAACAATGTGAAGGTCTACTCAGTGATCAGTGATATTCAACTTTGGAAAGCCCACCCATCCATCATTGTTTATTGGAATCAGAGTGAAGGTACGTACGTTTTTTTTATATTAAAACGAATTCAATAGTTCCAACATTTTCCTCAAGTTCAATAAGCTAATTAAAACTATACTGTCTTTATTTTGCATGATAGCCTGAACTCAACCTATACCTGCAACTTTGACATGACCTGTACTGCAATTTACTTTTTGTTAGTTTTTTTGGGGTAGGTGCTGGTAGGGCAGACTCCCAAACTATAAAAAACCACATTTCACCAATTGCAAATAACGTACAGATGTAATATCACTGCCATGCCTGCTCCACCTTTGAACTGATAGAAGCGTGAAGACTTTTGTGAAACAGTGATGCATTTATTTAGCAAAATCTGATTTTCTTTTTTTTAACTTTTTTTTTTGTTTTGTAGCTGGCTTAGTACAGAAGGTCCTCGACTTACGACTCAGATCAGTTCCTTCGACAGTGATGTAACCTGAATTTTGGTGTTAGTCAAAACACACCGTAGCCTAGGTCACTTACCGATCCTAACACAGCTGTAAAATCATAAAAACACAACTAAAAACACAGAAAAGGAAAAGGAAAACTCACTCACTGCATTACTGCATATTCTTCCACCGCGCGCAACCAAACTAGTTCACCCACGTAGTCTGTAAGTATGACGCTATCGATGTAAGTCAAGTGGGAGTGGGCGTGGGAGTGAGTGTTGTAAACCTGAAACGTTGTATGTCGAGACTGTTGTAACCCGAGGACCCCCTGTACTCATTAATGAAGGTTAAATGTTCTGACTTAAATATTCTATGTCAGCAGTTTCTCTAAAACCACATGCTAATAAAGAAAATAAAAGCATTGACCAGGACTGTCCACGACAGAGTTACACAGATAATGTAGGGAGACTGACTCACTCCTTTCTGATGTGAACCCACTTAAATGAAGTAAACACTGATCATAGTGTGGCAATTTGTAATATTGAAACATGCTGTATTAAACACAGACTTGTTCATTTTATGAGCAGGTAATTTTTTCTAAACTACTGTTATTTGTAACAGACAATTATGGGTAATACATTTTGAAAGGTATAGCACAAACAACTAATGAAAATACAGGCAATCCTCTGGGTCTCCCCTACTGCTAAATGTGAAATGCCAGTCCTCCGCTATCATAGCTCAAAATACTACTGCAAGTTCTGCACTGTATGTGATTCCTGTTATTCATATCTGACCAGGTCAACAAACCGGGTCATAATGTTTCCATAATACAGGCATTCCAGACTCATTGGGAATTTTAAACAGCTCTCCTTTATTGAGCCTTCTGGCCATTTCATCCATAGGAAACCTAGTAACATGTTGTACACAACATTTATGTACGAGAGAGAGCATGAGATACAGTGCACATGGTGTATTCCTTTTCAATAAAAACAGCATACAAAAAACACTCATGAGAAACCAAACTCAAGCCCTGATGTTGTTTGTGAAAAATGAGCCCAAACATGATATACTGTCACACCCAATCAGGCTTAGGTAGGTAAAGGACAATGGGTGCTGAAGGACGATATGGTGATGAATGCTACACTATACAATCTCGTTTCATTGTTCATCCTCCCTTTAAAACATGTATAATGAGGCAGTCTGAAGGGTAGTTAGAGTAAAATTTAGTGGTAACCATTCAAACCACTTTCCTTGTACACTGAATGTTTCACTTTTTCACCCCACAGTTTTGTTTTGGTTTTGATTTTTGTTATCAGTATCAAACATTCAGTTCTGGTCCTGGTCCTGCACGCTATCAGTCTCAGAGATGTCTGCAGAGTTGCCTTTGTTTAGAGACCTTATTTGGTGAACTTCCATAGTCTCTGTGGAATGTCTCGCCACATGTGAACCCCACTGGTGACTTCACATATGCATGCTGACTATAAATCACCATTAAGGAATCAGTCATGAAGGCCAGCACACTGTCAAAGTTCTGCTAAGATGCATCCTCAGGAGAGTTCAAAACATAGAGGACAACTCTCTTTCACTCACGCTCAGATGCCCCAGATAACCACTGAAGTCTGTTTGAAGATGGTACATGTCAGCAGGGATCTTGAAGCACATACATGTAAAGTACTTTGTGAAGGTCACGGACACACATCAGGGTTTCAGAGCCTGGCTATGAGGTTTTTTTTTTCTCGATTATCTCTGGATGCAATACAGCTCTTCCCGATTCAGTGTTAACACACAAGAGTGCACACATATACATTTCATTTTACTAGAAACTGTTACCTGAGATTTCCACTGACTGGTCACGTTATCAGCGCTGTGTACCTTATAGATCTACTTTGTAAGTGTACAACTACAGGCTACACACTTCATCAACCTCTTTTAACTGCATTGACCATACGTCAGTTTGGGTGGTGGGCCATTCTCAGTACACTAATCACATTGACATTGTAGTAGTATGGTAGGGTGTGTTCTGTTGATATGAGTGTATCAGACACAGCAGAGAGATTTTACATGTCAGTATCACTGCTAGTTTGAGAGCAGACCAGGAAATGTGGCACTGTAGTAAGAAACCATTGATGAAGGGCTAGAGCATGGCTAACACAAACTATGCATCAGTGGTGGAGCTACAAGGTAGGGGTCTCTTATAAAGCTATTGAGTGTGCACACACTTAGTAGAAGTAATGATATTCCCAGTGTGAGACGATCTGTACCAGCGTGCCCAAAAGTCCACTGTTTGTAAAGGAACGTGGGCCAAAAAGACAAAGGAATATAGAAGTCGATTTTATAACATTGTATTTTATAACATTTCATCAGAGGGCAACCCTCAAGGCCTCGTAGACAAAAGTTCAAATTTTATCAAATATGTTCGTAATGCAGTATTAGTAAACTACTTTTTGTTACGTTTTGGTTGGAAACAACAGGGTTCAGCTCCATTTATAGCTAAGCAAGTTCTACCACTGGTTAGTTTTTAGGCGCTGGATTGAAGTCCTAATGTGTCCGATTAAACATTGAAATAATTATGAAGCGACAGAAGAACCAAACCAATTGCAAGACTCCAGGAATCACTCCAGAAATGTGTAATAGTTTATATGTTCATAAGTATAAATACTAATAAGTTTCAAATATCATTATTTAATCTAAAATGGGTTAAAAACGTTTCATGTGCAGTGCTGTTCAATATACTATATAATGCATTTAGAATGTAGTTACGCTACATTTTAACATAATGAAGCTACAGCTTGTCAGTGTTATTGGAGCCCATAAAAACATTTGGTTATCAAAGCACCACCTGCGATGCCAAAAAGATAAAAGAGCCTCCAGATGTTTCTTTGCTGCTCATGAGCTAAAGTATGAGAATTTATTTGACGGCATTAGCATGAACCACTTTGATAAGGGAGAGAGAGAGGAAAAGAAGAATGGGTGTTGGAACAAATGGCGCAGTGCGTGCTGGGATAGGAGCTCAGCCTGGCCACAGAGATTGGCTGTCACACACAGATCTGGCCACCGTTAATTGCTCTGGCAAACTGTAATAGAAACAGTCATGCCAATAAAGCATCGCTGAATTGAATTAAATGAGAGGCTGGAAGCGTGAGTAATACAAAGTATTGTGGTGGTGAGAGCCACGTTTGGCACATCTACCGAACACAAACGACCTCACAGACACTCACGGATGCACAAATGCACACACTGAGTCCCATGAGAATGGGGGCTGTCAGATGTAGCTTACACACTGCCTCTGCTGTAAGCTTGAGACAAGGGCCCTACTGTTGCCATTACTGTGGCATACACACACACACATCAACTAACTTCCATTCATTTCTGATTATTATGCTGAGTAAGACTGTTAAAATATAAAGCCTTTAATTTAAATAGGTGTCCTAGTACACACACACACACACACACACACACACACACACACACACACACGTGTTGTGAATTATCAATAACTAACAGCTAAATGACCTAGCAAGAACTTACATACTGCAGCATCCTATCTGAGAGATCCCTTCAACTACAGCAATAAAACAATGAAAAGAGCTGCTAGCAACTACTGCTTACATTTAAATGATTTACTGTTGATACAGCCATAGCAAGCTAATAGAACAATTTATCTATATTTCACAACTGCACTGCTCTAATAAACTACAGCTTAAACAGAACAGGACAAATAAACAGACATTTTCTGTGAACTATTTCTGCATGAAACATTGTCATCTAATGGCATGCTCATCATTTGTCTGTGTCTGACTCTCAGTGTAAATAAAATTAAAATAATGTATGTTGATGCTGTATTTAACTCCTCAAGCAGCCAGACATACCCGCCCCTTCTTGTACCAGGCACAGACTGCTGGGAGATGGAGCTAAGTGTCGCAGAATTCAGTCGAAATGGAATATGAATCTAGGGAGCATATGTCAGAGCACATTTGACACTAAATCACAAAAGTGAGCTCGATCATCGTTCAGGGCTGGATTGAAGTCCTAACATGTCGGAATACCCGCTAACAAGACCAGGCTGTCACCAGCTGTGTATATAAAACCAGTTTATGGTATTGTCTGACTTTTATAAAAGCCTAATTACTCAATGAATTACTTTATTACAGAGTTACTTTTACTCTTTTTATTATTAATGTAATAATTTCCAAATATATCACAACTGCATTATTAAAAATAACTAAAACATGGCACCCATGCCCGTGCCCATGTAGCCAAAACAGACTGTGTTAGCAGGTGTGCGCCCCTGTTTTAATTGGGAACAGGGGCAGAAGTCCTTTCTGTGCGATTAGGCAGCCGAAGACAGGCTGTATGAGGGGATGTGTTGATCTCTGGGGAGGGACACTGCTGCTTCTCATTGTCTGACACTCAATTTCAGCATATTCACTTCCAGCAGACCGCTGCTTTCTCTCTCTCTCTCTCTCTCTCTCTTTCTCTCTCTCCCTCTCCCCTCTCTCCTCTCCCTTCTCATTGTGTGTCACACACTCAAACACCCGTTCAGGCTCCAACATGGCACCAGGATTTATTCCAACCCAATGATCCGGAGATGCCATGGAACCCAGCACCAGGGCTGCGCCGCAGGATTTGTGCGGGCATAGCACTGCGCGCGCGCGTGTATGTGTGTGTGTGTGTGTGTGTGTCGTGCAGTGCCCCAAATCGACATGCAAAAGAAGCAACCATCTTTCCTTCGTAGAGGCTATAGGCGTGAGAAAGAGATATATGTAAATATATCTAGAAAGAGAGAGAGAGAGAGAGAGAGAGAGAGAGAGAGAGGGGCTTAGGGAAGATAAAATGAAAGGAGGAAAGGAAAGTGTGAGTGAATGAGTTCTTGTGAAAGCAATAAAACAGCGAGCGAGAGACAGATAAGTAGTGCAGCATTACCCCTAGGGGGCTTGTCTACTAGCAGAGAGGAGGGTGCTTCATGATGCTGTCATGATGGTGCACATATGGGACATGTTTTCTGAAATGTGGCTGAATGCACATCAGTGTTCCAACATCTAGTGCAGAATAAAAGCTGTTACTGTAGTAAAGAGAGCAGACTCACAATTAATATCCTTGGTTTCAGAAAAGCTGGACAAGCCAGTGTCTACAAATATTTAGTGAATTATTAATGGCTACAAGGTTACGTTGCTCTGTAGTATTGTAACCTTTTTTCAGATGAAACTATTAGTTCATCAAAAGACCCACTGAAAGTGATCTGGGAAGTTTGGGATGCTCACAGTACACAATTAACCATGTAGGTTCCCAGATATGGAACCCAGATATATAAGCCTAGTCTGGGACTAAATTGGTGTTCTGGTGAATCACCACTGAAAATTCCTCTCAGTCTAGGAAACAGTCAGTCAGTGATTTGCTGAGTCTCACTTGCGTACTTCTGTCTTCTGTTTCAATATTGCGAAGGCTGATATAGAGATAAACCAATGGTATGAGTTTCCATTTCTGTCCATTTATATGCAATAAAAACCATGTGGCTTTCACAGAAGACATCGCAGATCAACAAGTCAGAGGGTGGTTGCCTTCACACTCATCGGGATACACTTTCAATGACACACTTCACAGCTTTCACTCAACGTCCACCTGCCCCTTAATCTCCAGCCTTTGCCCCACTCACAGACCCCTGATGCTCGCTAACCTCCATCACTCACTCTAACCTTATTACCACCGCAGGCGGTGTGAATCACTGTATAAACTATGGACCAGATTTACTAAAAACAGGCAAAACCTACTGACTCCAGTTTGCATCTTGACTGTGACCTGCCATTTAATATACATCATGTGCAAATCAGCTCACTTGGATAGAGGATGGTACAAATCCACTCAAAGTGCAATTCTACCAACTGCAGACAGAGGAAAGGTGATAAAGAAGGACATTTCTATGGAAAGTGGGAAGATGGATATGGTGCATCTCATCTGTTAAAAGACAAGCAGTTTAAGTCACTAATAAATGCATGGAAAGAAGTTATTTTAGCTCCAACTCCTTTTCGAATGAGAACAGAGGTCATATAAATATATTGATCGCAAAGGCACAGTAACAAAAAAAAACTATTTAAATTCTAAGGGATAGTGGGAGATTGGTAAAAGGTCTAAAATGAAAGATAATCCACCTGGAAATGTCAAAAAAGAATTCAGGGGGAAAAAAATAATATACAAGACAATGTGGCATATGCACCTTATCGTTCAAAACCTATATAAAGCCTAAAATTACGTGTAGTTCCTATGATGTCTTACTTAAAAGACTGTGGTCACTAACTTTGCTGTGAGGATTTGATTGCATTCAACCAGAAGGGCATTACTGAGGTCAGGTACTTTTGGGTGATTAGTTCTGGATCACAGAAGCCACTCCAGCTCATGACAAATGTACTGGACAGAGCTCCATCATTCCAGTAAATTGAGATATTGTCAGGCCTGGGGACAGTGACGGTGGGTGGCCGCTAGAGGCACTCTTGTGTAAGTTTTGTTTTTTGAGTTTTTGTCTTATTTTGACATCCTGAGCACACCGGGCATGAATTTGTGTATGTGATTAGTTCAGCTGCCGGTGTGCTCAGAAGTGATTATGTTTGTATTTAAGTGTAGTTTGGGTGGACCCGGGTTGTTGATCGAGGTGTATGTCTCCTGACTCCTGTTTTGTTTAGAATATCAAAAAGGCTTTTTGTTACTTGGCCCTCGAGCCCTTCTTTGGTTATGTTTCTAAATAAAGCATATCGAGCAATGAACATCTGCTGAAGCGCCTGCATTCCTTGGGGAGTCAAGAGGATGGGACGTGACAGTTATACTCCTCAGCAGCCCAATGCTAGGGGCTTTGTACCTTAGGGTGGGTGCCCTTGTGCTATTGTGCTGCACGAGAGTGCGCCATTCTATTGCTCAGGACAGTAATTTTAGGGGTGAAATACTACTGTGAGCAATGTGCAGTTTGTCTGGTTCATTGTTACTGTTTTTTACTTTTACTATTACTTGCTGATTTTGTTAATGTCTTCTGCTGTCCAATGCGTACAGACATACATTTACTTACATAGGTTTATATATATATATATACATATATATATAATGCTACACACAAATGTCTATATTTATATTTTTGTATTAGTTGTATAGTGTGCTTTTTTATGCTATTCTACTGTGTATAAATTATACAGGTTAGTCAGGCACAACTGAACGCCTGGGTCATCAGTGGCCGTGTCATCTCAAAGTAGCAGTAACTCATTAATTAGAAGAGCTGTCTGGAGACTGTAGGATATATAGTGTATTGTAATTCATTAAAATGGAAAATAAGTGTGGGCTGCAAGGATGGAACTGGAATGTATATTTTCAGAAGAAAGTAAGCCATGTACGTTGATAGCCTTAGATAATCCTAGCAAAGCAATAAGTCCTAGCAGGGGTTCCAGTAGACCAGCACAACTTCAGTTTGAGTTGGAGTTCAGACTTCCCACACAGCACCCAGGCAGTGCACTGGACTGAATCTGAACACCCTCCAGTCAGCCCACACACACTCCACATAACTCCCACACGGCTCAAGCTCTCTCTGCTTCATCACAGCATGTGTGTGTGTGTGTGTGGGGGGGGGTTGCGGGATTTTCAACACTGTTAAGAGGAACTAAGACATTCACTTTAAGGGTGTAAATAATTTAGTTTTCATGATTGTTAGATTAAAGAAATGTATTATCTCATTTATAAATATGCTTTCAAAATAAGCAATCATCTTTAAACACAATATAGAAAACTTACTATTTCATCACATTTATATATGTTTTAAAATCACTTCTTATGTATTGTAAGGTTAGATCTATGTTACAGATTATTATTTTTGTGCATGCATAACATTCACTGTTCTTACTCTCGCTGTTTACTCGTTGTGGTATAATCTGCATAAAGATCCAAATTCCCAATACTGAAGAGCTGTTTCTTGGATGTTTGCTGTAGCATCTTGTCTTGTGATACTTGTAGGTTTAAGGACAAGCTTTGTGGTTTGTCAGACAAAAATCTGCATTAAAAGCTGTTTTTGTGGCTTGGAGTCCAGATCAGATCCTGTAAGCAGAATGACATCAATAAAAGTGTGAGAACAGCTTATTGGACAGATATGGGAGTGGACTGAGGGCATGAATTCAACCCCCGAACACACACATATGGTGTTCTTCCACTATTAATGATATGTTGTGCTGGGAGTAGTTAAAATAATAGCAAGGTTATATGAAACAGTAAGTTATTTTGAGTGACTACATTTGAAATAATAGGAAATATGCAGGTGTTTATAATTTGTATTAATTTGAACAATGACAGTGTCCTTCTGTGAAAGCCTTTGTGAAAGCAATACTTTTAATGCAACATAAGCCTAGAAAATAGCACAGATCTCTTATCAGGTCAAATTGCAGTCCTGCAAGTTACAGAAAAGGGTAAAATATTTAATGAATCAAGAATGTCAGGATCCAAACTTACATCACACTTTTGAGAAAAGGAAAGATGGTTCGAGAAGAAGCGATGGTGGTTGCATAGGGATTAGTGAAAGAATTGTAAATGTGTTATGAAACATAAATACGGTTTCTACAGCAGGTAATCCAAACCTCAGTAACCCAAATCCAAACCACAACCGCCCATCATTAGCTACACATAGCAGATAATTAGGACAAAGCTACCATTTTGCAACCACACTGAGCTTGATGCACCAATACTAGGCCACAAAACTAGACCATAGAACAATTTGGTAGGAGTAATACAGCATTTGTGTATATAGTGCATTTCACACTGGATATTTTCTTAGCAGGTCTATTTAGACTTTATATTTTATATTTTTCTTGCTTCTGTGTCTCTGTGTGTCTGTCCAGTCGTAACATAAGCGATTTCCTCTTGGATCAATGAAGTTTTCTGGTTTTAACTTTGATTCTAATACTGTAGCTTTAACTTTTTAGCACAATAATACATTTGTTCCTCTTCAGCAAGGAATAAAGGGGTTCCTCGAGTTACGCCACAGATCTGTTCTTCCGACAGTGATGTAACACGAATTTTGGTGTGAGTCGAAACACACCCTAGCCTTACCGATCCTAACACAGTTGTAAAATCATAAAAACACACCTAAGCCACAGAAAAAGGAAAAGGAAAACTCCCTCGCTCATATGACACGTTACTGCGTATTCTACTGCCGCGCAACCAAACTAGTTTGCCCACGTAGTCCGTAAGTACGAGGCTAACAATGTAAGCTGAGTAGGAGCAGGAGTGACCGTTGTAAACTCAAAACGTCATATGTTGAGACCGTTGTAACTTGAGGACCCTCTGTATTGTAAAATTACATTTGCCTTACTCAGTGTTTCCCAACATTGAGTATTTGAGTATTTTCTTGTTCCGAGCACTAATTTGACTAATCTGTTCATTAACAACCCCTCATTGAGTTGAAGCAGGTATGTTAAAGTGAGAAAAGCACTGTAATGTGAAGGAGAGTATGCCTAGATGAACAGAATTAGGACACTGTTCTAACCAAAGCTACTGAAGACGCAGCCGTGCAGGATGCATTTTTTTCTGACAGTGTATGTAGGTTTCAAACAGACTAAAGCGAAACCTGGAAAGCGTTGATGAGGGCCATGGCAGTGAGGTCACCTAGAGGAAACTATGGTACTTAGGTTTCAAGCCGCAAGAATGCTCGGTTTAATTTATATCTGCACAAATTTTGGGATGCAGGTTCAAAGTGTTTACATAACACATAACTGCTAAATGCACCTTACCCTCCCTTTCCCAGAAGCAGCAAACTGCGTTAAACACTTCGTCGGGGCACTCATAAATTTACACATTTGACGAGAATGACCGAGGCCACGGTCTGCATACATATTTATTTTGCAGGCATTCTGAGCTAAATCAGTCATGCCGTGCTATACTTGTACCTGCGTTACCAAAAGTACAGGAGGCGAAGCAGACAACTCTGCTAGAAATCCGATCGCTGCTCTACATAATGAGTTTGGTGGTAAGGAGTCTGGATAATATGGTTAAAGAAAGCTGACAGGGATATGACCCAGACTGGAGGTGCCTCGAGAAAAACTTTATATTAAGCAGTAGATGTTGGACAGGCTTGGGCTATAGAAAGAGAAACGGCTGGAATTGTGTTAGCTTCATTATCCCTACATTTCTGATTGGTCATCACAATTAGGCTACAGACAGTGTGATGAATATTCAGTGAATATATCTATTCTCCAAGATATACAAGGCTACCCATTCCTACTTCTTCTCATTTATGCTCCAACAAAGTTGAGCCCCAGCACCAACTTAACACTCCTATACAAAATGGTTCTATCTGGCACCAGAAATGATCTTTGACTTGTAACAATGGCAGAACCCTTTTTTATTGTGATACAGAATAAACAAAACAAAACAAAACAGTTTCACCAGGTTTTCAATCATAGATAAGAATCATTTAACCATAGGATCTATTTTTAACCAAACAGTTTATGTGTTTAAATGGTATATTATGTGTCCATGTGTTCATGGGCTGCTACAGTTCTGTATTGCTGTTCTGCATTTTTTTGCTCATGTAACTTCTGCATCTTTGCACACAACTCTCTGCTGCTAGAATACAGTACCCGTCAAAATACTGTATTTATACTGTATTTATGTAGCTGTTGTCAATTGCACTGAACGTTGTCTTGTCTCGTCTCGTCTAGTTGTATTGTTGCTCTTGTTCTTTGTCCTGTCTGCAATTGGGGTCTTGTATTCTGTCCTCTTCTGCTCCTGTGTTGCACCATGTGGCACGTTGTTTCGTTTTTACTGTGTAGTGTGTGTAGAAATGACAATGAAACCTACTTGACTCGACTTCACTATACAGAGCCATTGTATTTAGAAAATAATCCATGAAGAACCACGTTTTAGGGTAATGCTTATTGCATTCATATGTTGCTGTTCTCTTTGATTAGATGGATCAGGTGTGTTAGTAAATGCAGTGTGAGTAGGTTGTGCTTGGACACCCTTGCTCTATTCAATGAAAAATTTCCCATGAATAAGTATTGGAATTGAGTGAATGTAACCAGTAGGTGATTTGTTTTTTTTTTTTTAAACAGGGTTGAGGACCCCCCACTGGCTATCACACACTGTGTAATGGCAAGTTCATAACGGGGATGCATTTCGGTCATTTTGCTTATTAAATATAATCCATATAGCTCATGCTCACAGTGTATAGCGTCATGTTGCTAGCTGTGTAGGTGGTCTTGTGGATTGAATTGTTTACGGAGGACATGCTAGATTTGGTTGCTCATTTTAAGTGACATGCTCTAACTGAAAATAGCTTTGAACAATATGCAAAGTTGAAATAGACCATGTCAAGTGGTAAATGACACCAAAGACAAACTCTCAGAAGATTTTAGACTTTCATTTACAGTAGTGTCCATTGCCAATATATGGACACGTTCTTAAAGTAGGTTATCAATTGTTATAAAGCGTTTACTCACACAGTACACACTCAGAAAAAAACTGCATTTTAAGGCACAAATGGGGTGGTATCCTCAAAGGTATGTGTACAGTACTCTCACTAGTTAGGCAACATATTTAATCATATTATTTAGCATTTTTAAGCTGTGTTTTATTTTATCTTGGTACTAAAATGTTATAAAAGGTACAAATATTCCCATTTTCCATAAGATAGTGAATGTAGTGTACCTTTAAAGACACTCCCTAGGACCTTAATGATCACGCTGTACCTTCGAGGATACTTTTTATTGTTTTCCCATTGAGGAACTAAAATTGCCTGTACAAGTCATTTGTTTCTGGCAGTGTGATGACCAGAAAGCTCGTACTATTCAATTACTTTGATGTACAAAGTTCATGCCTTAATCTCAATGATACAAACATAGTTCTGAACATTTAAGGACTGTTATTAATGTCTGGATAATGCTTTATAAGGCAGTCGTTCTCATAGAAGCTATTCTGAGAATCAATGTGGCTGAGAACAAAAGGTCTTCAAGGGAAAAGAGAAGTAGAAGGATGCAAAAAAAAGCGAAAAAGAGACAAGCTCCACGTGAAGAAAATCCAATACATCAGCTCTTGGCCAGAGAAGAAACCCCAGCTAAGCAATCACTTCCAAGAGTGTCACGTCTCTGAGTGCTCGCACATATTCCTCTCCGTTACATAATTCACATTCAGTCATCTCCTCACCCGTCCTCCCGAGTAAGAGGGCAAAGTGGGGGGTGTAATCACATTCCGACCCTGTGATCCGCTGCTATTATTTTTACACCTGGGAGGCTGCACAGACCCGTAAATCAGCCGCCGTTAGTCTCTGAATCCTGCAACGACTAGACCTTCCACTCCACTGGATTTACTATCCATATGGCCTGGATTTAGTGTGTGAAAACACCCACTGGGCAGGTGATGGGAGATATGTGTGTATCTGAAATATAGGTGGTCAGGAGGTGAGGTCATCGAGGGTTAGCGTAACACTGATGATAATGACAGCGATACCACTGGTGACCAGTGGAGATACTGGGGGCTAATAAGCACTGATTTAGTTGCTGACAATGCTTATGGTGGCAGTGATTAGGACGACAATGATTGTAATGATGATGAGTTCTGTTAGATCAGTGATGATAATTATGATGTCATGCTGCTGCTGCTGCTGAGCAGTTTGAGGCTTTCGTGATTACATGCAGGTTTCTTGTAACTTGAGCATCAAGATCTGGCTTTAGGTAGACATGTTCTGGCATTTTCATATAGAGGCTTCTATGGTAGGCTTCTTGTATAGCTTCCATGCAATCTAGAACTTATTTTTTGGCTATACATATAAATGGATGGATATTTGTGGTTTTCTTTAAGGTGCCTCAGCTTGCTACACTGCTCGAACCCTTTGGGGAATTTTTCAAGGTAGTTAACCTAGAGCTTGAGTTTGTACGTTATATTGACAAAAGTATTTGGACACACCCGTTTTTCACAGTTTGGGCTATGCTCCTTACTTCCACTGAAAGACAATCTTGATGCTTCAGCATACCAAGACATTTTGGACAGCGCTAGGCAGCTTTGTGGACACAGTTTGGGGTTTTCTATTCCAGCATGACTGTGCCCCAGTGCACAAAGCAAGGTCGGATGGTTGATTGGATGTGTTCAGGGTGGATGAACTTGACTGGCCCACACAGAGCCCTGACCTCAACCCCATCAAACACCTTTGGGGAGAACTGGAATGAAGATTCCCACAGAAACACTCCAAAATCTTGGAAGTGGAAGCTGTTCTAACTGCAAATGAGGGAATCAACTCCATATTAAAGTCTATGTATTTGAATGCAGTGTCATTAAAGTCATTGTTGGTGTAATGGTCAGGTGTCCCAATACCTTTGTCCAAATAGTGTTTGATGGAACCCAGGTAGTGAAGCAGAGGTTCTTGCAAGAGTATGTAAACTTTGAAGAGTTCCATAATTAGCCCTGCCAAAAGGGTAATGGGAAAAGGGCATTTTTGCACATTTTCATAATGCAGCCTGGAGTTTAAAAATGTATAGAGTAAATAAAACTTAAAACAATCGAATAATGCAAAAGAATATGACACAACTATCTTCCCTAATGAGGGGTACCATAATGGTGACAGAGAGTGCATGTTTTTTTAGGGGCACTTTATATGTAAGTTCTTTCTGTTCCTGATCAGATTTTCAAGGCATCCTAAATTTTTACAGTTTTACTTTCATGTAAGGATTTTGAATTACATTCATTCTCAGAGCAGCTTCTGTGTAAAGGATAACACTCTCTAATATTCCATATACATGACAAAACTGTTTT
>JBBJLS010000028.1:13492668-13510168 GCA_037577275.1 Bryconaethiops microstoma | reverse complement strand
TCTCTCTCTGTTCTCTCTCTCTCTGTCTCTGTTCTCTTTCTCTCTCTCTGTTCTCTCTCTCTCTCTATATATATATATATATATATATATCCCTCTCTCTCTCTCTCTGTTCTCTCTCTCTACCCCTCTCTCTCTATCTCTCTGTTCTCTCTCACACTCTCTTTTCTTCTCTTTTCTTTCTCTCTCTCTGACTGTTTCTCTCTTTTTCATGTCTCTTCCTCTCTCAGTGTATTCCCCTTTCTCTCACCTTCTCTCTTTCCTTTTCGGCTATGTCTCCTTTCTCTCTCTGTCTATCACTATTTTTTGTTTCTCTTTCTTCCCCCTTTCTCTCTGTTATTTTATCTCTGTCTCTTTCCCCACTCTCTCTCTTTCTTTGTACCACTCTCTATTTTTCTTGCCCTGTGCTCTCTGCACTCCGTCCTCAATCTACTCCTCCCTTTCTACTTTCCCTGTCTGTCTCTCTCTATATCTTTCTTTCTCTCTCTTGCTCTCACATCCCCCCTCCCTGTCTCTCTGCTTCCCTCTTTCTTTCACTCTAATTCTCTCGCTGCTCCCCTCTCTCCTTCTCTCTCTCTCTCGATCTCTGTCTCCCTTTCTCAACTTCTTACTTTCAGCTTTCTTTTTTCAACGAAACTTTTCTTTGCCATGTTCATGTTTTTTTTTGCCTTACTTTCTTTCTTTTCTCCCTGCGTTGTTTCCCTGGATTCTTCTTTTTTCTATTTTTCTTTCTTTCCGTCTTTCAGGTTAACTGTATGAATTGTCCTCATCTTCTCCCTGCTTGTCTCAGCGAGGTTCATGCTGGATCGCAAAACGAAAGTAAATACATTAATCAGGCAACTTAATCAGGATAATCAAGGAAAAATACGTCTAGCTCCATATCTGTAATTTGGCTGTAATCAGTGTTTTATTAGAGCATTACCATTCACCGGAGAAACAAGTTTAAAATGAGACGTATTACGAAGCATAACACGAATGGAGTATTTTGATATTTGAGCAGCAATGGAGGTGAAAATAAAAGGATCCAGACAGAAACATGAGGGGAACACAGCACGATTGGGCAGGAACTGCTATGGGCTTCTGGCTTTCGGGTCTGGACAGTCTCACATAACCTTCTGCTGGCGCTTGCCAGATCCAGATCGACTCGTACAGAAATACGGCCACACACTCAAAGACCCTGCCGTCTAAAACCAACGCTAAAAGTATGTGGGCTGGAAAAATCTGTTACATTTCTTTGACTGACAAACGGTCATGCAAGTCTTGAATGTTGGACGAACTGGCCATGTATCAAAGATCAGTCTCAGCTTGGGGAAGGTTAGAGGTCAGAGGCACTTAACCTTGACAAGTGCGCTAGAACACATCTGTACAGCAGCTTTCCAACCACGCAAACACATCTCTCGCCAACAGCCTGTCACAGTGGCTTAACTTTACATGCATAAATTTGCTCATTAGCAGACAAATGAGGACAATAAAAAGCAGCTTAACCCGTTAAGCTTACTATTCAGTTATTAATCTTAATGATCAAGAACGTACTATGAATTATTTGACCATTATTAATGTAGGAAACTAATTAGTAAGGTATGTAGATTTGAGTGAGGACCACATACACGGCCTTAGAGTTTATGGGTTGATAAAAAGGTGTTTTAATTAATATTCCTTGATTCCTTGAGGTTGAATGTAATGTCTGGTTCCCAGCTTGTCTTTAGTACATTCTTAACGACGAAAGTTCCAAAAAGGGTACTTTGAAGCAATGCTGTGGGTAAGTGTTTCACAAACTAGTCCTCAGGAACCCCCAGATGGCCCACATCTTTGTTCCTCATTCTTATAAGAGGTGCCTCGAATATTTCTTTGAGCAATGAGATGAAAGAACTATTTTTAATTCCCTGAAGAGCCATGTTCATAAAGATGACCTCTGAAGAGACTTTTTTTTAATAAAGAACACTCACATGATTCACACTTGATTATAAAAAGACCAACATTGACATCCTCGCAATTTAAATGTTCTTCCAAACTTAACATTCATGCTCACATTTCATTCACATACATGGTTCAGTGAAGAACTTTCCACTGAAAGTTTTTTTACGGAACGTTTAGTTTTTCTATGGAATTACAAAAAGAACCCTTTCTAACACTTTAATTTAAGGGTCTGTCCTGTGTTTTTGCAAGTTAGGTTGCAGCAAAAATCTGGACTGTATGGGGATCACCTTGAGGACCACTTGTTGGAGGACCACTGATATAAGGGAACCACTTTTAGTCCTACACATGAACTTCACATGAGTGTCCAGTGAAAAGCTATCAAGAACTAGAAGTGGTTTTTCAGTTACAATGCTTCAATAATTAATCCCCTTGGTACACTTGAAAAGTTAAAAAACAGTTACATATAGACCCATGACAAGTCAAACCATTTGATAAATCTCCATGCTGAACTGCTGTATATGGTTCTTTAAATAACCTTATAACACTAGTCATTATAGAGTTCTACTAAAGTCAAACACCACTGGTACTATATAGATCTTTTCTTCTGGTAAGAGTGCATGTTGAAATGCTCCTCAAAAGGTTTGCCATGTAGATGATGAATGGAAAAACGTCAAAGGTACATGTCGACTTTTGGTCCAGACCAAATCAATAACAAGGTCCAGCAAGAGCCTGTGAATTTGCTGTTGGTGCTTGTGCGGCTCTGCTTGAATCCTGCTGCACCACCTGACCCTCACAAGAACTCTCCGATCCTTCTTTTCGAAGAAAATTGTGCTGCTCCAGTGTGGCTTATTTAGCCATGAAGCTTGCAACGATTGATGAATGGAAGGCTTACAGTAAAGGCAGCAGATCCTGGACCAGCACCTTGGCACCGGCCTCCAGCCCCCCCCCTTTCTAATGTCCAGTTTCCTATTCTAACACTTCACCGACTCTCTCTTCAAAGCAATCGCCCTCTCTTTCTCCGTCACTCTCTCCCCCGTGCCTCCTGTTATGAGTAAGAGAGCTGCGTGGTGGGACGGGAAGGCTATAGCAAAAGCAATGGCACGAAGGGTGATGAGCGGTAAAGCGGCTTTGAAGTACTGTATAAAGCATGGGGGGAGGGGGGGGGGAGTTCACCTGCCATAAAGAACACCAGAGGCGTGAGTAAGCGGCAAGTTATTCGTTCTGGTGCTGGTGTGGTTATGGGTCTCTGGGGAGGCCCTTGAAGGCCCCTGAGAGGGAACAGATCAGGGCCCAGGCCAAGCCAGAGGTGGAACTAATGGGCCCATGTGTGCACAGACACTTCTGAGGACCAGATGCAGGAAGGAGAAGGGTGCTGGAATTTTCACACCATGAACCCTCTACAGAGAGAGAGAGAGAGAGAGAGAGAGGCAGATCTCTTTCGAATGCAACATCAGACATAACACATGTGACTTTTATTTTATTAAGTCATGCTAGCTGTAAAGACGCTGAAACCACTTCTGTTGGTCCATTTAATTTGAAGTAAAAATAAATTCAATATAAAAACACAATAGAATATTTTTTGCAAAACCTATTCATGCTCACGCCAGTCTCTGCTGAAGCAATAAGTACATTCCAGCCTAACTTTCATTTATATGGCATGCAAGGTGAGCTATTCCAATAAATCCAGCTCAGGTCAAAATCTATCTGTTCCATATGATGTGCTTGTCCCTGTAAATGTCACGTACAGACCCCATTGCTCTGACTGCACTGTATTATTGATGCTGCCCGGACCTTATGAAACTAACATCTTATTCAGACCCCCTAATAGTTACCATCTTTTGCTGCGTTTAAGTCGCAACACAGGCCCATAAATCCTATTGCGGTGGCTGGAGAACAACTTGAGGAATCTCTCCAGAGAATGGTCCTATATTCAGTTGATTTTAATGAATGAATCAAGGCATTTTTTGTGTTCTTCCTAAACTGTAAAATAAGCAAACAACATAAATAACCAAATCAACTTTGAATAAAGAAACTATTAAGTTTTGAGTTATCATGACTACAACTGTAAATGTTCTCCTTACTTACAGTATCAGTACTGAAGTAAAAAAAGGTCTTTACTGAACAACAACATAGAGCTGTTGAGGGATACCAAAATACTTGCTGTACTGTAAAAGACAAAAAGAAGCACTATGAAGAAATAAAAAAAACATAAATCTATGCATGTCCATTGGACTCTTACTGGAAGAAAGAACAGTAGATGAATTAAAAGACATTTGGCTTTATACGGACCTGAGGATGCCCCATTTTTTTCAAATGGCAAACTAATTACTGAGGTTATTCAACGAGAATGTTCATTGTAAACCATTTTAGTCAAATTAGCAGTTTTAATTGTGTGAAGCTGAGATGACCTGTACTTTTCCTCAGTGTTCTAAGAGGCATTAGTACTTCCTCCTCTTGGACTACAAAGTAGAGGAGGATGTGGCTTCACTGGCATTTGAACTCAGACAGTTTGACAGTTGTTTCTCACAGGCCGTAAAAATCACAGAAAGAAAGACTGGAAGCATATCAAAACATTTAATAATGACCTTTAAAACATGTTTACCCTTCTCTTCCAAGCAAATATACTTAAGCACAGGTAGGTTTCTGTCTGAGAGTGACCGCACATCTTTCTTTTTTCCTTTCTTGTTCCAGCCAATGGGAGGGAATCAGCAATGACCACAATACGAAGGAGGGGGAAACTATAACAATCCAACAAGCAATTTCAGCCAGTGCAGGAGCAACCTTATTCAGTATTTTTGAGTAAGCTCAACTTAAACGGCATTGTTCAGATGCTTTGTTAAACGGCATTGTTCAGATGCTTTGTTAAACGGCATTGTTCAAGATGCTATTCAAAAATATGAGTTATTTTGATTTCTGGAAAAAGATTGCACCTTGTAGTCCACAAAATAGCACTCAAAACCATTCAGATGGAAGAAAAGTGTGTTGTTTAAGAGCTGTATGGCTAGGCTGATATCACACAAGAAGCATGGCAATCAAATGTTAAGGTCTTTGGTTGATATGAACTCTATAAGTTAAACATGCGTGAAAGTGATAAATCTCTGATTTTGTCAAGACTGCTTCTGCTGGGACTTCCTCATCCTCTCCATCACTCCTGTTCCACTTTATCTCATGATTCCGTCTTTCTTTTTCACTCCTTTATGCTTCTCCTCTGTGTTCACCTAAAGGAAAGAAAAAAAAACCCCCAAAAAACAAAAAACATTGGATTAAAGCCATATCCAACTGCTGTAATCTCAAACGTTAGGTGGCAAATATTTGAGACCGGAAAACACAGAGTCAGTGGCTGCTATAAAATGGCAGAAATGTCATACTTCACTTTCCTCTGTATTTATAGATGGGATTAATGTAGCTTGTAAGTCATTCATTTAGTCTTTCCATTGGTCTCCAAATTGACTCTGTTTGATTTGCTGCGCATTCATAAGTCAGCATTTCCACATAAAACAAGTCTTTACACTTTGCTGCTGGCCCACACTTCAGACTGTACTCGGGATTTTAGAGCTTTTGCGCAGATTCGAGGTCAACGGTTGGTTTATAAACTGTGGCTAGAGGCGTTTAATGCCTTACTTGTAACAATTTACAAGTACAGGCTTCTGCTACATGAAACGGTTCGAAATGGGAGAGAATGAGTGAAAGCAAAACTTTACATAATGAATAAAGTAGCAGCTAATAACTGACTTATAAATGAATCTCAGGGGATCTGCTCCAGGTCCGAACACGGGAGAGAGAGAGAGAGGCAGGTGGGGATAAATGTGTGTTTTCAAAGTGAAACAGATTTCCTGTTGTAAGCCAGTGAATGGTGGAATCGAGAAATATTTTAATGCCACTCTAGCAAGCGGAGCTGGAATATTCCAGGACTTCCAGTCAGTCCCAACTGCAAGGCTAGCCAGGTCCCAGGGTAGTGGACAGGCAATGGAGATAGTGACGCCATCGTTTTCCCCTCCGCCAGAAACCCTGCGGATAACTTCCTCCAGGTTGCAACTGGATCAAAGCCTGAGAGGCGTCTCACTCTTCCTCCTGAAGCTCTGGAGAACAGTGTCTCACCTTCTATCTCTTTCTCACCCCTCCTTTCCTTCAGCTTGCCCGTCTCCATTTCTCTTTCTTCTTAACAAGTAACTCAGGACCATCCGATACATCAGCACTTTAACTCAGCAAGTTCAGGATTATCAGGATCAGGGGACAAACAAAATGTGAGAGAATGGTGTCCCACATACATTCAAACACACACACACACACACACACACACACACACACAAACACACACACACACACGCACACACACACAGGAAAGAGGGGTGAGTATGCACGACACCGTCTCTGAGAGTTTCCTTCTGGGGTAAGGCCATGCAAAAATGATTCAGTGCACTGGAAGCTTCCAATTTGGATGACAGTCGCTCTGATGACTCTGCCTGTTTTCCCCCTGTGTTCCACTAAGATGTTTTGCAAGTTCTGATGGGCCAAGCCATAATACAATCAAGACACTTTGTTTTATATGATTATTTATTTGTATTATGTGTTCAAGCACAGCATACGTCTCATATCAGTATAGCTGATTTACCAGAAATCAGGTTTAGTCTTAAGAATGCAAAGGCCTGGGGGTGTGGCTAAATTAGTGTTCACACATGGCCCTTTGAATTCAATTCTACCGAATCATTGTGTGATTGCACCAATAATGTACTTCCTTTACACTGAGAACACTACCACTGGAACCCTGATCCATGTCAGATTACTGATACAGTCCACTCTGGTTCATTAGGACAGAAGATTCTATGTAAGGTGCAGGTATAAACTTTCTTCCATTCTCATGGACTCACTTCTATTCTTAAGTTCACTTCCAATACTCAAGAACAAGGGCTAAAAAAGTTAAAATGCCCAGAAGAAGAACTGGAATCACTTATCCTTAGCAGCCATTGATCGATAAGCAGGATGTATTGGTTTTTTTTCCTTTCCTTTTTGTGAGCATTCTATGTTCCAGTCTGTGATCTGAACCTCCTGGCTTGGCTGTGGTCTGTTAGCACACACAGCACCAGATAGTCCTGTGAATGGCCATGTCAGAAAATAAATTACATTGTTAGTTTAATGTGTAAACATTGTCAGATCTTTTCATAGTGAGGCAAATTTTGCAGAGGACAAAAGCAGATTTTAACCCCTCGCTGCACAATGTTGCCTACATGCAACAGAAAGCCCCATGTCCAGTAAAAGCTTTTTAAAATGACTTTCAACCAATCAGAATGTTGTGCTTATTGAAAAGACTATTTTATCAATTATTGCCACAATTGGTTCATTATTCAGAATTGCTTATGATCCTAGACCTACCCTGAAGTCTTTTTGGTCTAGTCAAAATACCTTAAACTAATTCTTGACTCAACAAGAATAAAATGAAATTGAATTGTGATGGTAGATCAGGCATCTTAGACCCATAATGATCACTTCTCTTATTTTAACTGAAGTGCCCCTAACAAGTTTAACATTATGAGATAATTAATTTGACAAATCTCACTTGGTACAATTAACCATTTGCAATTTTTCCAATTTTTCCTTTGGTAGACTAGTTGGCTGGAGGTACATCATAATGTCTTGACTTCTGTGATGCCAGTTGATCATGTAAACCTGTCTACTGTGCCACACTATTTGCTCTAACTGCTGTTATAATTGAAGACTGTTAGGTCGTCAAACACTACAAAACCAAACACCTTAATTTTACCCGCCTTAAAATGACCTTACAGGAAAATAAAGGGAAAAGGTGCACAGATTAAAGCTGATTAAAGGGTAAAACTACTGAATTTTCCCTTACGTTTTCAAATTTGCCCCTAAAATAACAGAACCTCCTGAACGAATGCCTTAAATTTAAGATTAAGGGGTTTCGCACTTTTCACAACTTAAATCTAATTTGAAGGTAAAATGCATTAAAAACAAAAGCTGATGCATTCATCACATATGACTGTTAGTAATTAGTGGGAGTAATGTAATCCTGTCACCCTTGTAGTGTAGTGACATTTTTCTGCTATCTGTCAGCTGACAGGACTCTTCATCACTTGTAGGCTACATGTTTATCAGAGCCCGTTCCCAGGCACTGTGAGGCAAAGCTGAAAAAATGCCAGCTGAACTTCTATTACAGTTCTCTCTCAGCTCGTAATATTCGTACTCTTACTCTCTCTTGCCCCCCTCACTGTGTAGTCGTCCTCATAAGGCATGTGGATGGGCTGTGTATCGGCTTGCCATGATGGTGTCAAAGCGCAAGCTCCCTGCCAAGTTCAGAGATGAAATCCTTACAGAGTGAGGAGCTCTGGGACGGGTTAGACAGTAAAATCACTGGGACATGAATCCATCTGTGTAGCTCTTCCATGGATAGTCACCATGGATCAAAACCAGATGACCGAGCTATCAAAATAAATAAATAAATAAAAATAACGACAGCCTAAAATTCTGTCAGCGTGCATTATATTTATGTTAAGTTGTTACGAGAACTCTTACAGTATGATTGCTGGGAGCTGAATTTCAGAAAGCGAAGCAGACAAACTCAGTGCGCCGATTGATTCTGAGAAACCTTTAACATGCACATTGTCCTTTGAGCACTTCACCAATTACCAATGTTTTGATTACATAAAATTCCCAAAATCGTTCATGTTAGTTCCCAGACTTGTTCCCCGTCTGTGGGAAATGTCTCTGGTCTTGGCCGTCATGGCTATGGTGGTGCAGTAAGTTGATTATATTTGAGTGTCAATGACCCAAACTTTGAGTTATTCTGGGAGTGTTCTTATTTCCCATTCTTTGGCAATGCAGGTTCTCTCTCTCTCTCTCTCTCTCTCTCTCTCTCTCTCTCTCTCTCTCTCTCTCTCTCTCTCTCTCTCTCTCTCTCTCTTTGTGACATACAAAGATCCTCACTTATTCTCTTACAATCACACACACATTTGGGCTTACAGTAACATCACAAAGGATAGCCAGTATACTCCCTTTTCAAAAGAGAATTATCCCACAAACTTAATGTTACTTAGTTAAAACCTGGTGAAGATTTTGCTGTCAGTCTTTTCTAGCATTGTCTAATTGTTTCCATGCTCAACCCCTCCAGTGAGCATATTATTATAAAAAAGTTCAAACCTGTTTTATGTTTTCTCACTGATGCTGAAAATCTCCCTTTCCTGTTCAGTAGTCACCTCAGAATGTGATAGCGGCCTCCTGGGACAATCATCAGAAATGTGTTCATGGAGAGTCTCAGGAGGTGATGGGTCTGGAATTGGACTTCCCCATGGCTGAGCACTTTGAAAGCATTACCGCTGATAGAAACATCTGACCTGGAGGACTGATTACCTTGAGAATTTCCTTTGATGTTTCAGTCTTGGATAGAGGATGCACAGTTGGACCACTGTCCAGCGATCTTCAGCAAAGTGCCATGGGAATAGCTACACTGAGTCTGGCGAGAAACTTGTCTTTGATTCATTTATACTGGGCGTATGGAGCATGTACTGAGTTACACATGAAATATGAAGCATTAAAGGGCAGAGGTTTGATGTGGTTTTCAATCTTTCCTTAATGATTTGATCTGCAGCTTGCTTTGGTGAGACTTCATACCCCCCTTTTATCTTCCATAGAATTAATTATGAACACATGTCATAGTCCAGAACTGTCACCAGTTACGCACTTGCTCATGATCTTGCAGAAACTTCTCTTTGAACCCTTTGGAAGGATGTAGTTACTATTATAGATTTTCTTGAAAGTAATTACACAGTACCATAACATATTCTATAATTAGTTATGACATAATTTTACATCAGATTTATATTCTGAGTATATGAGTCTCCACTTTTCCATCGGTATCCATCGGAGTCAAAAAATGACAAACATATCTATCATAGCTGGTAACACTTTACCGAAGGGCAGCATTTGTGAGGCTCCATGACATGGCTCCATGTGTTTCACGACAACAGATATAAACGTACATAGACATTTATAAAGGCACCTCAGCTAGTGTTATAACAGTGACACTTGTTATAACAGTTGTCATAAAAAAAGCGAATGTGGACATAGGCCTAGTTCACAACTGATTGAGGTCAGTTGTCTGTGGATTGAGGTCAGTTGTCTGTGAACTCCTCCATACCAGACTAATGAAACTATGCGTAAAAAGACCTCATTTTGAAGCTAAACTTTACCACACTTCAATCTTCACCAAATGCACCAAACTGGCATCCGTCAAACCCAGATTCACACATTAGATTGTACAGTGAAGAAAAGAGAACACAGTCCAGTAGTGGTGTGTTACACCTCTCCAGCCGGCACCTGGCATTGTACATGAGTCTGACCCATGCTACTGCCATTATTTTTCTCTATGGATATCACATATCTAATCACATATCTATCTGATTATATCTATTAGCAATTGGTGTGGCTGAAACGCCTGAACTCAGTTAGTAGAGGGGTCCACATAATTTTGACCAGTGTAGGTTAATGTCAGCTGTTATCAAAGGTTTATGTAAACGTCATGCAACTTTATGAACACTGACTTTCTACAAAATGTTTCCAGATGGTTTTGCTTTCTACAAAGCTAATTTATATACACAGCAATAACTTTTCACCCACTGCAAATCATAATAAAATATCTCTTCTGCTGCTTACAAAGATAAATGTGGTTTTGATTGAAAAACAGATTTCACACACTGTGACTCTCTGAATTTCTCTACTAGTTTCAGAGAGCTAGGGGCAAAAATGAATGAATATGAAATCGCCACTTGCTTTTGATTGTATTAAGATGTAAATTACACATTCAAAGGGTTTCTAATGCAGCCAACACACCTTTAACATCATTTTAAGGTTAGGTTGTCAAACTACAACAGCATGCAAATGGGTTAGATCTATTGATCAAGGCTTTAATTTAGATCAGTGTTGTTGCACTCCAACTATGATGCAATTGGGCTTTGCTTCCAAGTTGCTCCACAAGTAAACACAGCACCAACAAGCAAGCCCCCTCACCTAGTGGCCCCATCCCAGTCCCTCCATCCACCAGTGTAGGTGAAGAAAGCAGAATGGAGTAAAAAAGAAGAAGCAAGCGAGCAATGTCGGAATGTGAGAAGGAGCAAAGCCCTCTTTGGCAGAATTGGGTCTTGTTTGCTCAGCAAACGCTGTGGTCCTGTACGCTGCTTTTTGGGGGGGAAATGCCCACATTGTTGGGCTGCGGGACCCTGGTTACAGGCGAGCGAGGGCCCCCCGGTAGGCAGGTTTGGAGAAACAACAGGATGAAGGTCAGCTAATATTGCGGTTAATTCCACTTCCCAGTCCCCATGACACCCAGAGGGGGTTTATTTGAAGATCCCAGACGTCAAAGTCACTGAGCACTTTGTTTGGCCGACGAGCTCTACTAGTTGGTGCCAGTCCTCAGGGATATTAATGTTTTCGGATGAAATAGGGCACCAGAGACAGCTAGAAAAACGGTGGATATTTTGACACTCTAACCACCGTGTTATGTTTCTCTCTACATTTCTTATGTGGTCTTTATACTTTACTGAACTGCTCATTTATTTTATGAACTACATTTCCATGACAAAAGCACATTAAATGTATTTGAGAGAGTAGAGTATTAATGAATCTAGTTGTCTAGTGTTATTAATCACGGTATGCAGATTCTCAGTATCTGCATCGGTCTGATATCTGGCAAAATCACTGGATCAGATGTTATGAAAAAGCCTGAATGTTGTAAACTTTGAGCAACGTGCTATAAAGAGAGATATACAGATGAAGACAGAAGTAACAGATGAGCAGCTAAGCTGTGTCTCAAATAGCTCCCTACTTTCCTACATAGTGCACTGTGTTCATGCAAACAAATTGGGCATAGTATGCATGACGAAAAGCCATTGTGGATTCTGCTATATATGCAGAATTCCATAATGGACAAACTATGCATGGGTATATGTAGAAACTCAAATGATTAACTTACATATGCCACAAAGGAGGAAGTAGGGAGCACATTGGAGATTTTGGAGTCATAGTGCGCCTAGACAAATGTATAATTAACAGCTCAGTTGCTGAAGGAAAGGATAAAGGCAGTATCAGATTGGAATCAGTAACAAAACAAAAAAAAAAGTAGATTTTATCTACTTTGACATGCAGTAGTTACAACTCATGTCAATGCCAAGAAATGACAAGACATGGCAAAAATGTGAATATTATTCTTTTACCTTTCAACAACAGTAATTTAAAAAAAAATCAAATTCAAATAGCAACAATAAATGTGGTTTCACTTTTTTATCTGCCCTTTTGACAAAATTTCTCTACAAATTACTCTGCTGAGTTTTGAGTGAGAAATTAAATAATTTAGAAAAACATGCTTTTGTTGTCAACTCTCATCATTTGTGATAAACTGGAAACTCATTCCCATTGTTTTCCAGTTGAAATAATCTCTCACGCTTCACTTATTTCACAAATGGTTTTCCTTCCCTGATTCCCACCCACCAGTGAGGGCTGTGTGCTGCTGCGTGAAGTGTGTGGAGCACCAGGTCTTTCAGAGTGGCTCCACTGATTGGCAATGAGAGCAGCGTCTTGCCCCTCACATAATAAACGGAACTTAAGATGCATTAGCAAATTGTCTTAGCCATTGTTTATCTTCAGCCTCGGAATATAGCGGACGGGCAAATGGGGGAGAGATATAACCCACAAATCCCCCGCAGTGAAGTGGCTTAACCCTGTATGGAAATGTTAATGAGATAAAAAAGAGAATCCAACCTCACATTCCTTCCCAGAGTCTAGGCCGCTCTTATGTGCCTAAGAGGCTTCTTTGTAGCTCTGTCTCGTGAGCAAGAAATTAGCGCTGAAAAGAGAGAAAGGAATGGAGAGAATGAGTGAAAGGATAAGGGAAAAATGGATGGGTAGATGCTGAAGGTGTCGGGTGGTAAATGATCTGGTTTTTGTGCGTCAGTGTGTGTGTGCATGTGTTAGGATGAAAAGCTTGGTGCTATTCTTTTAATCCTGATGTGTTTTAGACCCTATTAAGACATGGGTGCATTTATCTTTTTTAAACTATTTTTCACTTGACTAGGAGTTTGACAGAGGACTGAGGGGACAGTAAGGCATTTATTTATAGTATTATAATTTTTGCAGGTATTATAGTGACACTTCATGTTTGTAAATCTTTCACCGCCGTTATACGATCATGTTTTTTTCCACTGATGTCATAATCAAGCTACATACAAATAAAAGGAAAAGTCAGTTGTTGTCAATCATGAGCCACCAGACCAGCTTTAGTGTGTAATTGTTTTACCAATTGTTTTTTTTGTTCTTTATTATTAAGCTTTACAATGAGCTATTTTTACCTAAAGCACTTAAGATCTAAAAGTAGGCTGCCATGCTCAAACTGAATGAGATGTTTTCCTTTTTTTCTTTTTTCCTCTCCAGCACTTTTAGCCGATATCAGCCCAATACTAATTCCTGTTATCAGATCAATATCATCTCTGGCAGTGACCCTTCTTTCTAAAGCGGTGGTCTTCAAACTGATTCAGGAACTTGCCTGAAGGCCTTATACAATAATTCACTGTGTGCATTGGGAATTGACAGTGGAATTAACCAATCACATTCTCTCTCACATAGTCTAGCTATGTTACTGGCCGAAGTATTAACAGTTAACCTGCAACAAAGAAGATACAGCTCAGGAAAAAAATAAGAGACCACTGCAAAAATGTTCAGTTTCTCAGGTTTTATCTTTTATAGGTGCAAGTACTGAACTTAAGAGCTTTGACTTAGTTTTTAAGAACTGCTGACAATATTTCTCCTAATTTCCCAATAAAAAAATATTGTTCTTTAAAGCATAATTTTAAAGGAAATGACAAAACATCAAAATAAGAGAAATGATGCAGCGTTTACAGAACTCGACTAATTCAAAGAAAACAAATCTCTTGTTCACTCAAACAAAATGGCAGTAATTACCTTTGATGAACTTCTAGTAGTGTTTTGCCATCCAACCGGTCGGATTACAAGAGGAGAGTGTTGATTACAGCAGTTAGTAATTAGCACTAGTGATTCAGTAGCAATCACAAAAATAAAAGCAAATGAAATAAATAATGCTTTATGATACATGTGCTTTATTCTTACATGGTTCTCACACTGTCCTGAATTTTTACATAGTTCTCACACATGTGTCCTTACATTGTTAGTCGCTTTGGATAAAAACGTCTGCCAAATGCTTGCAATGTAGTGTAATGTAATGAAATGTAATGTAATGTGTATAACTGTTTCAGTCTGCTTGTAATGTAGAAAACTAGATTTAGGGAGTTATGAGTAACTGAGTATTAAGAAGATTTTTAAAAAGTGGTTTAACTTACCTCTGAATCCCTGGAAGTTATTCATTTAGTTATTCATTTAGTTTTAGTTTTTGCTATACACACCGAATTACACAAAGAGTTACATATAACTTTTATTTACACACTCTGAACAGGTTGGTGTCAATTTATTCTGTTTGTTTTAATGTTAAAGACAAAAATGTTGATCAAAAACACCATAACTATACTGTACTATTTATAGACACTCATGTTTTATTGATTGGAGGGTTGGAATATGCAATTTTTTTTCATTCGTTTGGGGAAATTGTTCATTTTTGCTGGCATGCGAAAATGCCCAGTGCATCCTTTAGGGGTATGCCTTGGCAAGTGCCTTTTGACAAACACACTGGCTCGGGTGAGAAAACGACAAGGGCGGCTGTTCTCATGAAAATCAGCGACTCAAGGGCAAACAAAACATCTTAGGTGGCAGAAGTTTCATTTACAGAGGGTTAATGCTGGAAATGAGAGGCCCGAGAGCACACATTATTGAAAAGGACCTCAATGCCATACAGCAGAGAGCAAGAGAGAGGGAGAGAGAGAGAGAGGGAGAAAGAGACCCTCAAGATACAACACACAAAACCCAGATTTGGCTCCTGCGTCTTAACAGAATGAAAGTGATCAAATTAGCGTTGGACACTAGACTTTAAAAAGTTAAATGAAGTGTCTCATGGAGTCACTTCCCACCAAGGCACAGGGTGAGAAAGCAAGAGAGGAGCTCTCAGGACGAATTAACAGTCGTCTAGTGTAGCTGGGCAGAGGAGGGAGGGAGAGGAGATTTGAGAGGTTCTCAGTGAAGGACTCAAACAGGGTCACCACAGCTCTTCTCACCAGAAACTGCTAATCTTGGCTGCCAGTTGCAGCCAAGCCAAGGAACCCATCATGGGTCCCCATGGTGGTGTGAAGCTCAAGTGCTGCTGCACTTGAGATTTTTTTTTAGGTGATATACTGGACTGAAAGAATGATGCCCATCGCTCCTAATACATAGAGGCCATTGAAAAGGAAGCTGAGGAGAATGTAAGAAGGCCATTCATTTCATACACTGGGCCTAACTGAGTTTACTGGAGCTTGTGTTTGGAAAAGTGACAACGACTGGAAAGGGAAAGTTTTCTTTATAATAGTACTGTACAAAAGTGACTATGACAGATATTTTAAATAGTTACTATTGTGAAACTTCTTGGACCCTCTTGGCCTCTTCAAACATTCACCAAGAGCGCACAGACAGACAGACACACACACACACACACACACACACACACACACACACACACACACACACACACACACACTCTGCATACCTTGACGGCTTCGGTTCAGATATGATGAGGATTTTAACCATGAACCTTGTCTACGTCATGGTCATAAAGCACATTGGGCTGTAGCTTCAGGTAAGACTTGAGTCACCAACACATTTCTTATAGTAACAAAATAAAAACACCGTACGGACAGTAATGTTTTTTGAAGAATGTATGTTTGACTTTTTCCGAGAGGGCGTAATGATTTCAGTACAGTGTCAGAAAAGTGAGCGATCAAAGCAGCGTATCCAAACTCCACGTCCCTCGTGAGAGTTTATCATACGCCATCTTGTGTGGTGACACAGTCTCTGTTCACCGTTCACTGTATCCTACCAGATTGAGGTGGGTGGGTGGGTGGGGGGGGGGCTCTGCATGTGTGGGCTTTTTTCCTGAAACAGCTTATGAATTATTTTGATTTTTATACTAAAACCTTGAGTTCTGACTTTTTCTTGAAAAATCTTGATGTTTGAAATGAGCTATTTTTAAGTATTTGTTTTGGGGTTTTTTTGTTTTTTTTACATTAAGTCCAATTCTTTATAAGTATCTCCAATACTTTATTTTTTCCTGAAGTCCACTTGTGATCTTTGCGTGATCTTTATATATGACTATTTTCCAAGCTCTCTTTACTCTTCACTCCTTAAATAAACAGGATGTTTGTGTCACTGTGTTTAGGTGAGACAGGTTTATGTAAATGACCCCTGCTCTAAAGGAGAGCCTTATTATTCTGTGGCTTATTTGAAAAGCAGTCCAGGCTGAAACTCTCCTTCAGTGGGTGGGTCTAAACCGTCCACCTGTGTAAATGAGCTGTTTTTGTGACATCACAACAGTTGATTCTAAACGGGCTGGTTTTTGGTGGACTGGATGATTTTTGGGTAATTGGATGGTACTGTGTTGGCCTCATCAAATCAGTGCCCATCTGTGTTCCCTGTCCAGGTGTGTTACTGGGCCTGGAGCCTGGGAGTATTACCGGAGGGCGGTTCCCTCCTGACCCCGCCTTGCCGTGGCTGCATCTCTCTGGAGGAGAGGCTGAGTGGCGGCTGGGTGCTGTTAAAGAGGTCTACATCTTAGCCAAACAGGGGAAGAGCCTGCGCTACCAGCTATGGAAGTTAGAAACAGTGGCGCAGAGTAACGCCCAGCTACAAGAGATGGATCCCCAGCGGGCCAGCGACGGAACCCACTATGTGCTGCCCCCTGGTGGAGTGGAGGAGGGACTAGCAGGTCAAGTGGTGCTACTCTACTCCCAGACGAACTGATCGCATAAGGGCTGCCTGATCATGTGCGTCTCTGGTGACTGCGTTTTATACGGTGAATACAGCCATGACCGATCTGTATTCTCCCTCCGAATCTGACCGTGCTGCCGCTTTAAGTGCCTTGAAAGGACTGCCAGTATTTTCTGAGAAAATGTTGAGGAAATCCTTTCTCATTCTTTTGCAATCTAGAGGCTGGATTTTAAAAAAAATGCTGGATTAACCCTTTAAAAACAGGTTTGGATTTAAAAAGCCTTGTATTTTAACTCAAGTTCAACTTCATGTCATATTCATGCCATCATAATCTTGCATATTTATTAATAATAGAGTGGCCTTTAACATTTACAGTAAACTGACATGTTCTGGGAACCTATGCTGAATGCCTTGCATGTCTGAGTGAAAGGGAAAGTCAGTATCTGTGTAACCGGTTGTACTGAGTCTACTTATCATTTTGCTGTTCAGTTCAGAGTTGACATCACTGCACTGCCGGGAAACGGTAGGAGGAGCTCGAGGTCTGCTAGGAAAGTGTCACTTGTGTTTCCTGAGTGAGTTGCAGTAAATTCAATAAATTAATCCTTTCAGAAACAAGCTGGACCTTATTTATAAACATGTGTGTGCATGCATATACACACACACACACACACACACACACACACACACACACACACACACACACACACACACACACACACAC
>JBBJLS010000028.1:13463957-13484216 GCA_037577275.1 Bryconaethiops microstoma | reverse complement strand
TGTATATATATAGATATATATATATATATATATGTGTTTGTGTTTGTGTTTGTGTGTGTGTGTGTGTGTGTGTGTGTGTGTGTGTGTGTATATTTTTCCCCTGTTTCAAAAATAAAAGTAGAATGATGTACATTATATTGGGAAAATAAATCATGGAGGTTGTTGAGAGCTGTGAGAAGAGACATTCAGTTAGTAAAGTTAGGAGCAGGCAGACAAAAAAAACTTCACAGCAACTGTGTATAGGCAGTGAAAGTCAAATAAATGACTTAATCTATAGGAAGTACAAGTGCATACTTTTCCCTGAAACAAGCGCTGCCTGAGGGTCCAGAGCTAGACCAGCATCACATCATTCTAAACACATGCAGTCCAAGTGTGTGAGATAATCTGTTCTCAGGATGAAGTGGTTTGGTGGGGAATGTTCTACAAAGACCTGGGGGGGCTAACTAAGAGTCCCTATTTCACAATTAGAGAGAACTGACCGGGTTTGGAAGTAAGAGCATGCCTTCTGGGGTGAAACGTGCAAACACTAAAATGGAAAGTGTTAAGAAATGCAAGCAAGTGCACACAAACAAATACTGACAGTGACCCACCAAAGGTGAAACGTGTTTAAGAAATACGCCATTCGGGGCATTATGTAAAAGTGACAGGGGAAGTGCTGTATTTCCCCTTCTTTTTTTTCTCTCCCCCACTGTTGAATGTGAGCGCTTTTTAGTGACGGGGGCATGAATCGCCCCCTATAACAGAGTGGAATGTTCTGGCTGGGCAGCGGGGGGCCTGCTGTGAGCAAATTGCACCCAATTTGAGAGAAGAAAGGAGAAGTGTTGGTGTGAGGAGAGCGCACTCCCACGGGCCCGCCATTCATCCCCGCTGGCTCTCTGGGCCTGAGCCCGCTCCTCTGGCCAAAGGAAAGGAGGGAGATAAAAAGAATGGAGGGGTTTTTGGGGAGGGTGGTTGTGGAGGGGAGGCCACTATTTATCTTCCCAGCCACAGAGAAGCTTCCAGAAGAATCGTGGAAGTGTTCCGACCTCATCGGCTCGCTGGGCCTGTGAGCTCCAAGAGCAGTGTGAGAATCCACCACCATCTCATTCTCTTCTCGCTCTTGTTTCACTGCAGTAGCCATGCATGAGCCAGCCATGATCTCACAGGTGGCGGTACTGAAAGCCCCAAGCACTCAGAATCATTCCGGCATGAGAGGCCTGATCGAAAAGGCATTATAATGGCACCTACAGGTATGAGGCACTATTTTATATGCATATATGCACAATATCATCAACTTTCATTTTTCAGAATAATAATGACCACCATTATATATCTATGTGTGATGCAAACATAGTAGAAAATAAAACCCACTAGAAACTTGTAATGGTGTCATGTTAATGGTGTCATCTCATGTTAATGGTTAAAAGTGGTTTTATCACTGAGGAGAACAAATTTTATTAAAGACATCATATAATTCAAGAGGAACAGAGCTTATGACCCTGTCTGTGTTGTCTTTGTTGACTCAAAATATGTAATAAATTAGTAATTAATTGAGTATATGTAGCTAATGACAGTTAATGCATTCACATATTTAGGTCTACTGAAATTTTAGTGTTTCCACTGCTAGAGGGGTACCAAGAAGGTAGAGGCATAGTAATGAAAGGCTAAAACATGATCAGATCAGAGTGAATACATAACATGAAAGTAAAAGGATAGAAAATAAGAAATTTCATTACAATCTATTCATGTACTGGATGCCATGTCTACATAGAGATAGTGGAAACATGTGAAGTGCTTAAAATGATGCAGAGTTTAAAGCTGTGTATTATGCTCACTGAGAAAAATGTTTAAAGCTACACATCTGGGCAGAAGGTCAGTTGTTGCTTGACCACTATATAAACCTAGAATAAAGCAAATTAAAAAAATGTATAAAGTAATAAGCAGTGTTTATACAGTATGTTTTATACAGTATGTATTAGAGGTGGTTAGAGATGGTTCATCCTCTCAATGCAGATCCATCGTCACTGATCTGTAAAATTCCAGCACCAGCTTATTGGATTAAATAGGAATTAGTAAATGTTGGGTTGTGTTGAGGTTTGGAAAGTCACTATTAGCTAAAACACTGGCACACAAAAAAAATCACAATGTATTGGTGCAGGTTATTTTGTAGTGGAGGTTCTTTCCATCTTCACAATCATCATGTTAAAAAAAATCTTCACCTGTCATTTTATAACAATGATATGCATATGATATCTTGTGCTACAGCTAGCTAATATTTGATTACTTGTTGTCTTTAGTCAGTTTGGTCACTTCTATGTTTCCTCTACATTTTAAGATACCTAGCTATCTGAATCAGGAAGACTTTATCATTTTGATTCTAGGAATGATCTTTTTTGAAGGAGTGATTCCATAAAAAGCCTTGATTAAGTAGGTGCTGCAAAGAATCAAGTGTTTCAAGGAATCTCCAAGAATTCTTTTCAGGAACAAAAATGGTTCCTTGTGGTACCAACCATAGCTTGTTGAACCACAGTACTATCATGCATCAAAAAGTGCTTTCAGGAAGCAAAAGTGGTTCTCTCATGGCATTGCTCTTTTTTATTAAGTGTATACTGCCCAGATAAACAGCTTCAAACATGACTTTCTCAGGGGGCCTAAGACTTTTGGATATTGCTGTAGGTTCTTTGGACCATGGCGGAGAGAACAAAGAGACTGGGTAGGGTGGACACAGACAGAAAGAAGTGGAAGCTGATGGGCCTCCCGCCGCCGCCGGTCTGTGTTCTGTGGGCAGTGTGCTGGGGCGTGACCCACGCGCTCCACACAAGCCAGCCTAATCTAATTAGTGCGCCTGATTAGCGCCCTGAAGCTCCGGCTCACACCCCCGCTGGGCTGCCCTACGCCCAGACGCTTATCACTGTGCTGACTGCTGGCCTTGCTGCATGTGTGTGTCTGTGTGTGGCACAGCTCGGGGGTCTGCGTACACACACAGTCCCCGCTGCGCACACACACACACACGGTGCTTTGATTCATTGTGGTTCTCTCCTGGCCCGAGACCAGGGGTGGCAGGCGAGAATGCAGGCCTTTCTGCTCGCTGTCTCCGTAGAGACGGAGAATAAAAGAGGATAAGCAGGGAATATTTCACTCCCTCTCCCTCTCACTCCCTGTCTGTCTCATTGTCAGTAGAGGGCAGATTTAACACCTGATGTAGGCTGGTGACGGAGCGTTGAGATGGAGGCGGCTCTGTTTAAACTGGTAACCTCGTTCTGTGAGTCTTGGATGTTCACTGAACACATAGACTCACAGTGAGAGCGCTTTCTGGATCTTTAAGAAACAGGGATGTGCAAATA
Source organism: Bryconaethiops microstoma (assembly GCA_037577275.1). NCBI lineage: Eukaryota > Metazoa > Chordata > Actinopteri > Characiformes > Alestidae > Bryconaethiops > Bryconaethiops microstoma. The sequence continues at coordinate 13,480,893 of JBBJLS010000028.1, read as the reverse complement.
CGCCGCACACAAAAGGACATGACCAAAAACTCTCAGGCTGGGATTTAGCCACAGAGAGGTCAGAAAAACACAGGCTGACCTGAAAAATCTTCTTGAATAAACCCCAAAAAACAAATAACCAACATATGTCCTCCAGCATCAAAAACAGGGTGAGGAAGGGAGAATGATGATGGCACAAATGAGTTTTTTTCACTCATTTTCAGCCAAGCTCGTCATGAAGGCCTAAATGAGAAATATCTCCGAGTGCATTAAAAAGTGAATTATGTGAAGGAGTTTGACAACTGAGGTTCTTTTTTTTCGACCAACTTGTTTTAGAAGGATCTCCTTTTATTGCTGTATGAATGAGGAAAACAGAAGAGTCCCTATATTTCCACACTCATTTGGATGCATATGAAAGTGCTCACCACCGTTTCTCCCTTCCCCGGCTTTGATTGATGAATTGCGAGGCTTTTTGGGCGGCTGACAGCTCTGTATAGGAACAGCATGGCCCATTTGCTGCATGTGACGCGTCTCAAAAAATTACCCAGCCGCCCAGAACGCACACTATGGAGCCTTGAATATGCTGTGGAAGCTCCCTCGCTTTGTCTCAATGCTTCACATTGGGTCAGAAACAACCACTGTAGAAATTCCTTCACTCATGCATGCTAATTGCTGAGAACAGATGGAGGAGAAACATGGAAAGCTAAAGAAAAAATCATTAGACTTTCACTGTTAAAGATTAGCAATAGAACTTAGTGCTCTCTTGAAACAACAGGTGTCACAAGGGGTTCTTTGCATGATGTCTTAGAACAGGGGTTCCCAAACTGTTTCCAGTGAGGGTACATGGAAAAAAAAAAACATATTTCCACCTAATTTAACATTCATTTCCAATTTGTAAGAGTGCAATATTTATACCATCTGGGGCATGCTTGATATTATGCTCTTTGTTTATTATTTTAAAATAAGAGAAGAACGCACATTGTTCTCCAGCCTCATTAAAGAAAAATAACTAATGACAGTAGGGTTCATTCATTTATTTATCATTTGACAATATGTGTGAGAACTACTAATGCTTGTATGAGTTGTGTTATTAGATTACAGCCTGCTGTGAAAACTTCTCTTGGTAGCAAGTTTGTACAGATCCTTCATGTTGTAGTGGTGAAAAGCTGCACAGATTATGTTACTGTGATGTACGTGATCCGTGTCAAAGTTCTTAAACATTTTGTAATTCACTGAGGTCATTTAAGCTCACACACACAAACACACACACACACACACACGTGTCCCTCATATTGACTGCTGTTTTTCCTGCTGCCTTTGTCTTTATAAATGATGTTCATTTGTCTTCCTAAACCTGTGGTCTGACCAGCCCTCCAGGATGAATACAGGCACACCCCGCATGAATTATTCATTCAGTATTTTTCAGTAAAACTGGTGTATTCCGCCATCACATTGCCAACATGGTTGATATATTAAGGTGGACTCATAGTGTCACATATGTATCATCGTGACACTACATGTATGTGTGTGTATAAGAAAGCGTGAAGCAGTAAATGTAATGCCTAAAGGGGAATGGGACTGTAAGAAGTTTGGGAACCACTGGCTTTATACCACTTTAGATCCATCAAAAACCATGTTTGTGAATGATATATATTGGTTGTGAAGAACCTTTTCAGTCTTTTACATAATGTGAATGTTCTCTACCACTTCAAGGGTTCTTCCTAGAACCTTGACATTATATAGAAATTCTGTAAACTGTAACACTCTTATTCACAAACATGGCTATCCAAAGAACCATCCACTGAAAAGATCCTTCAGTTGCATCACTCAGTGAATCCTGTCTGGCACCTTTATTTTTCGGAGTGTAAGAATGGACACGTTTAAAAATCAAATTTTTTAAAATGTAGTAAATCACTTAGCACATGGTGTATGAGGTTTGTTTGATTAGTTTTGCACAGGAGCTACACAGCTAATGTATCTAATAGGTAATGGGACTGTATATGCAACCAACTAGCAACGTGCATATATGCAACCAACTAGCAACGAGTTGATCTGTAATCACAAATACACTTGTATGTTGTTATATGAAACTGTCTGACATTGTGATTTATTAGAAAAACAGTAATATCAGCCATTTCTAAGCCTGAATTTTGTTCATATTTTAGTTTCTAGTAATCAAACACCCTGCATACATAGCCTAGGAGACAGTTTAAAGTCACTCACCGTTTCCAACTGTTTGTAAACTGCAAACTCAATAGTCACAGAATCTGTGATTTATTACATTGGGTTTAGGGAAAAGCTTCAAATTTGATTTTGTTTTTAACTAACCTCTCATTAAAAGGCCTCCTAATAGTTGTTCTGCTGTAAAATAAAAATAAACTAATTTGTTATTTCATATAATAAAATATAATACTCAATTAAAAATCAAAAAATCATTTCATCATTTCAAAATTAAGTTAAAACTAATACAATTCAAACCTAAACTGAGGGACCTTAAAAACAGACTTAAATCAAAATTTATGGCTACTGTGAATAACGGGTAAGAAATTTGAAAAAGTTATAAGGGCCAGCTGGCCAGATCCTCCCTCTAGACGAATGGGTATGGTCTGGCGGATGCTGTATCAAGTGACGGATTGATGCGTTGGTTCAGGCCAGAAACTGAAAACTTCTCTCAGGCTCTCAGACACACATACACACAACACACACACATGCAGGAGAATCTGCAACCGACACTGAGAGCTTATTTGCATTGAAGATACCAATGCATTCTCTCTCTCTCTCTCTCTCTCTCTCTCTCTCTCTCTCTGAAGGGAGTAATACTGCGGTCAAGAGACACAAGCCTGGCTCACACTACATCTCCTCCCGAAGATCAACATGATAAACAGCTCCCCTGTGAGAAACTCCGAAATGTTCGAACAACTGGTGGTTGAGAGACAAGAAGCACAACGAAACTTTATAGCTGCAGCTCAAACAGATGATAGAAGCTGCAGAGAACTACAATGGCCGTTAGTAGATCTCTCCTTCTTTTCCGCCTATCTAATTGTAATTTGTCATTTTCCGTGAATGCCGTTTCAGCTGATAGCAATAATCTAATATCTACAGTACTGTGCAAAGTCTTGAACCACTCTCCATGTCTTCATATTTCGTTTCCAAAGAGACAGACTCTTTTGGATTTTTAATGTAGTCTTGAGGAACAATTCTCCAGGCTTCCTGAAGGTTTTTCAAAGTCTCTTATTTTCAGTCCAGTCCCTGAATCTGAATAGTGTCAGAGGAATATTTTGTTTATTAAGCCACACAGTGACCTACGAATGAATCACTCACTCATAACAAAGCACATCTAACTTAAGGCCTGAACCAGTGAAGAAACAGATGATTCCAGATGACCAGTATACTGGTGGTGCTGAATGCTAAGTAGTTGAAACACCTAATCTACACATTATGCCAAACATAAGACAGTTTGACCGGCACGAAATAGCCTTTCTGCACCAACAAGGTGATTCAAAGCAAAATATAAATAAATGAGGGGTGACTCAAGACTTATGCACAATACTGTATGGTCAATGGAAAGGAGGCCAGGAAGTGTTTTAGAAACCAGTCACGGAGGGATTTCAGCGAAGGTAATAAGAGTTAATGAGATATTAATATTGATATAGTGCTAATGATGTTTGCACTAGATGTACTTTGGATGGCCTCTGGGACTGCAGGGCTGTGTCAGTACGAACAATGAGTTTGTGTGTTTTCTCTCTCTCTTATCCCTGTGTCCTAACAGATGTCCTCTAGCTCCATTTTCCATCAAGACAAGAGACTCACAAATTATCTTAAGACTGCTTTCCCTAACTCTGCTTGCAGCGTTAGTGGTATTAACTCCCATTGTGACAGATCCAAGTAACACTTAGCTAGTCCATATTAGACACTGACCATTCAACAACCTATACAATAAACGTAAACACAATTTTTACATCATTATAGTCTGTGCTTAATGACGGAGCATTTAACTGAGCATTTAACATATATGAAGGAGCATTTAACTGAGGTAATGTTGATAACACTTGCATGGGGTGGTCTTGAAGTTTCTGGTGGGCCAGATCAGAAACGATGGGAGATCTGCATCTGCACTGTCGGTTTGAGGTAGACGGCTTGCATGGTTTAATGGCACTTTTACTGCACTAATAATTCCTTTAACCTCTATCAACACATATACGAGCCTGGTTGCTCATGAATGCCTCACAATTTCAACGGGAACCAGCTGTCCCCTTTGTCCTCTGGAGGCTGGGAGACAGTCTGAGCACTTCCATCAGGAGAGCCTCGCAGGGCCATAAGCTTTGATGCTATAAATTAAACCCATTCCCCATGAATAAATCATCAGTGCTATAGGGAAGAAAGGGATGAAATAAGTTGGTAGAGAAAGTGGCTGTAATTTATGGAAGCCAAGGATGTGAAAGGGCGTGATTTGCTCTAGATTTCCCTATGCATTCCATACCTTTTACCTGGCGGAATGTTTTCATAGCGCTAACATAGTTTATGTAGCATTTGGTATCATGTATTTCAATAGCAGTAAATGTACGTTTGTGTAGTGACGCAATGTTTTTATGTGTATGTAGTCGATCTGTCAATAATGTTAAAAATGGCTTAATGTGATAATTCAAATTATTTATTCACGCTGTAAAGCTTTAGTAGTTTAGGCTAGAGTGGACCTGCTTGCGTGCTACATGTTGCTGCAGAATGCGCAATTATAGCCCTCTTACTCAAATACAGTTCTCAAAAAATATTAGCTTCTTCACCTTTACTGTTAAATCAGTGAATTATTAAAAGCCATAAGGCTATAGTAGAACAAATTCCCCACTGGCTGTGCTGCTGGTTCCCAGAGTTTGCTACATAATCTGAGCAAACTTCTAAGCATTTCCAATATGGCTTCAGTGTCCCAGTGGTTCGAATGAGCTGTAAAACTCAGATATCACAGACATTTTAAGCTGATTCTTGAGTGCCTCTCCTTTAACAATCGAAAACACCTCGTTTTTTGTGGATATGGCTTTGGAACTCGATCTGAAGTTTCCCCAGGGGGAGATTGCTCACAATATAGGCTAATACAATTGTAACGTAATTGATCATCCTGAATGTTTAACAATTGATCTATTTGAATACTGAAATTATTTATAACCCAAGCCTTTTATGGATGAATCAATGAGCAGCAGACAGAGGTGGAAAACTACAGGTACCCTGGAGAATCCTCTAGCGGTTTGAGAACATCTACAGTATATGAACAGTCATTGGCTGCTCTCACTGATTAATCACACAGAATAACATGATTAATTGTTTGATAGGCCTACTAGATAGATGGATAGACCTTCAACAAACTAGAGACAAAGCTAATTCCACAACAACAACCACCCAGAGAGATCAGCGATAGCTGTTGTGTCACTCACTCACCAAAGTCCTTTTTGCAGTACTTCTTCATGGTGACCTTCAGTTTGCCCTTTGTGGCTTTGCAGTGAGAATCACAGTCTATGAAAAGAGAGGGAAAGAGAAACAAATCAAGTGGAGCTGGACAAAAGGATAACAGAAGATCTCAGTAGATTTGATCCATGTAGCCATCAATGAAGTTTACATCATAAGTCCCAGGTCAGATCCAACTTACTAGGCATTTATCTGAATACTGCGCTGCAATGCAGCATACAGATGCTTCTTGTAAAATGGGATTGTATACGTGCCAATAGTGGTGTTTACCTATAGTTCATTATAGCATATTGTTTTATAATTTCATCTCTAAGAAATCTGATCCTTGTTTTTCTCACACACATCTGCATAATGTTTCATATAGGTTCTATAGCCAGACTGAAGTCCCTCCATGCATCCAATCAAATGCCATGCATCTCTCTAGTGAGAGTGTCCCACTAGATCAGAATGAGGTTTAAACTCTTCTATTGTCAGTCCTTCTAACCCTTATTTTCCAGGCAAGTCTCTCCATCCCCCCGAGCCCAAGGCCCAACATTAACCATGTCAGCGCAGGGGGTGGGGAGGTCATTTAAACTCAAAGGTAGGCCACTGAGAGGGGTGGGAAGCACTGCAGAGATTTCTCTTCTGCAAGGCCTTCAATTTCATTCAAATCAACTGAATTCAATCTGGCCACATTCCATTCACTTGTAGAGACTGGTATATATGCACCCCGGCAGAGTGGATCCTGGTTTGAATGGAGCTTGCTACGTATCGACTCACTGTCAGATCAGTCTCCAAGTGCTATGATTAATCGTTCTTGTGCAAAGCACATCCATTTGAAACCGCTGCGGTGTCCCAAGCTCCAGAATGTGCCAGAAAGCCTCAGCAATGGCTGCCGTCGTGTTGGGTCAACGCCAGGCACCTTTTGGATAGAGGCCGGGCTCAAACGAGGCCAGACAGAATGGTCCCCTCTGACATCTCTCTTCTGATTGACACAAATTGGAACCAGAAAGTCTCTCGGTGTGGCTACCTCACAGAGCAGTAATAACCTGGAGGTTTCTCATTTTTGGAAGGCGGGGGGATTGTGGGAGTGCGGGTGAAGAGGCGGGAGGAGGAGGAGGAGAAGGAGGGAGGGAGATGGGAGAGAGAAGACCTTTCAGCTTTTCGCCTGAATATGGACAAACTTCATTATTTTTTTCCAAGGCCTCTGTTCAGCCCTCCCTTTTCACGGCCCTTTCTATTCCGTGTGAATGAGGTTGCCTGGGCGATGGCGGAGCGGGAAAAAAACTCCACCCCAAAAAAGAAGTCTGAAGGGGGAGGAAGAGGGGGTGATAAGGTTGAGGAAGGGGGATGGAGTGGGGGTAGGAAAAGAGAGAAATAGAGAATAAGAGCTAGAGAGGTTTAGAAGAAAAGAGAGACAGGAAGCTAGAGGTAGAGAGTGTGGTCAAAACATTTTTAGAAAATCTTCAGGCTGAAAAAGTGTTCTGGAAATATGGAGGAAGTAGTAGGTGGGGTGGAGCTAGAGGATGAGGGAAAAAGGAAGAAGGTATGCAGAGGAGAGGAAGAGGGAAAACTCTTAAAGTTAATGAATTTGATGAGTCCATATCAACCACGCCTGATGTAAATGTACTGTGGTGGGGTGGGAGAGCTTTGTGCACCCGCAAGCCCCATCCGCCCCCATCCTGCCTCTCTTTGATATGCCCGGGCTGCCATTAGGCGGGCCACACAAAGCCCGGCGCTGCCCATCACACCCACGGCCCTCATTAACACCCGGCCCCTGCTGGGAGACAAACGCCTGCTTTGTTGAGCCTCTCAAGTGAGGCCATGCTATAGTCAGCTGCTCCACCAGGGGACCACACCAGAGGTTTAATTCAACACACACACATCAGAAACCAAGGGAAGGTCCTAAGCTATTCTGTAGACCAGTAGTTCCCAACTCCAGTCCTGGGGACCCACTACCCAGCATAGATTTACATTCTATTTTTTAATACATTTAATTTCACTTATACAGACTTTAATAACTCGTCTGTAAGTTGGGTCAGGTGTGCCAGGGCAGGGAGTGTATAAAGCAATTATAGAATTAACAATTGTTTTTGGACAAGATTTTCCCAATCTTGGGATGTTCCAAAGCCCTGCAAAATTTGTAGTATTTTTGTGCTCTAACAAACCCATGAATTATACACAGCAGGTGTGATACGACACAGAAAACATATTAAAATGTTCAGGTCAAGGGCACTCCCGGACCAAGGATTTGTTTTTGGGTCAACATTCTGTGATCCACTTTAAAAGAACCAACTAGCAATTGTCCAGTTATTTCCAATAAGGCCAGGAGACCATTCTTAAACATCTCTATTGTCTACCTGCCGTTATGTTAGCAGGGTCTAGTAGAACACCAGAACATAATGTGAACAATATGTGGAGCAGCGACCAACCTGCTGTGACAATAAGTGTAAAAAGCAGTGAGAGAGCACCGTCTCCCGGCTAATTCTGCAGAATCAAAAGCTTCATGGTGAAACAAACCCTTGCAAATGAAGCATGTAATCAGATTAAGGTCCCTTGCCTTTGACAAGGGCTGGGGATGTCCTAAAGACATCCTGAGAAAATGCACCAGTTAGAATGGCAAAACAATAGAGAAATCCTTCCCTAGGTCATGTAACAATATCAAATATTTCTCACAGTAAGCCGTCATGACTGTGGAGCGTGTCTGGAGATGAATAGGTCCTAGTCCTTGTTAAATATGCATTTTGCATATTCAGTTAAAGAAATGGAAAAAGTAAACTATGTACAGCTGGTGCTGAGAAGTAAAGGGGAAAATCGTGAGGACCATGCTATTGGCAAGTGTTCTGCCACGTATTGGTTTTGGGTCTGAAAGAGTGGAGATAAAAGGAGAGAAAAGGGGAGAAAGAAATAGACAAACAGAAAAAGAAAAGAGTAAACAATGGCAACTTTTTTTTGTTTCAATTGGTATAATTATTCCCTTAGCTTGCCTAGGCACACATCTGTAAAATGTCAGGCCATACAGCTAAAAAGTGAGTCACTTCATTTATCATATTAAATTTAAGTTTTGATCACATGGGACAACTGATCCTGAACCATACGCTATTCATTAAAAAGTAAGAAAATTACAAATAATTCAACATTAAAATGTAGATAAATCAGAACAAATGTTGTGGTATTTCTCCTTGTTGAGCTAAATTTAGTGCATGAGCCTAAAGTCACCCTGCCAAATGCCAAAAACTGGCTAGAGGGTTATAAAGCCCCCCCGAGCGCTGGGCTGTGGATCAGTGGATCTGTGTTCTCTGAAGTGATGCAACACAAACTCACCTTAGGATGAGTTTCTGTTGCAGATCTAATTATCAGACATCACTACCTGGTCTCACTAATGCTTCCATGGCTGGATTCAATCAAATTCTTCCAGCAATGTTCCAACATCTAGTGTAAAGCTCTCCCAGAAGATTAGAAGCTATTAATAAAAGAAACCCTGGATGAGCAGAACAACCTTTGGTATATACAGCGAACTTCCTTGACCCCATTTGTTTTTATTTATCTTTTCCCTGCTCATACTTTTGGATGAAGTATTCTGTCCTTTCATCAAGCACATAATATATTTTTTAAACTCACCTGTTGGTTCTTCTGAACTGCTGTAAGTAGCGGTGGGGGAGGCCATTGGAATCTCTATTACCAAGGACAAAACAAAACAGGGACAATCAGCAACAACAAATTACAGAAACTGCTCAATGCCATATTGCTTTTCCTTTTACTTGAGATTTCTGTTTTCAGCGAACAATGGAAAAACACTTCAAGTGCATTTCACTTCGAGGACTACACATCTAGTGCAAAGTAATAATTTATTAAGACACGGGGAGTCTCAAGGCCCCTTTATTGACATGCTATTGATCACTGATGAAAATGAATGTATTTAATTTTACTAGGTTTCCTGCTCTAAACCCACATTTCAATCTCTACAGCGTTGGCTATTGTAAGCGATCTGCTGCCGATGGATCCAGCGCCCATTAAAAGTGCAGTTGGCGCAACGTCTGACATTGCAAAACATTTTATATCAACCTATTAAAACTAAAACACATTATCTTGCAAAATATATGAGAAACCAAATCTTTGCAGCTCAAGCAATGGGGCTCACGCTCCAGGTTTTACACTAGATTTGTTACTTTCCCAATGAAATGAAGGGGAAACCTAATTCCACGGGGTTCATAGGTTTCATTTCGCTTTAGTGGAGCCTCGCCAAACATATCAGAGCTGTTCCATATCCTAGATAGCTTTGACTGAAGGCCAGATTCATTGTTACTGACGACACCGTTTATTATAACATGGCAGGAAAGTAAAGCTTAATGCTAACGGCCCCTCATTGTGTGCTCCCAGGAAATTATCTTATCGAGCAATGCCAGTTGAGAAGGGATGGGTGCCAGCCCCCACCCCCACTCCCGACCCCCCCACACCTCGGCCCGCTGTGTGGTCCTGCCGTTTATCACCACGGAGATGGAATCTGCAGCCTTGTTGATACTGCCAATAAACATATCACCAATCATGGTTTTGGAGCAGGCGGTCAGATTCATTGCTTGATGAGCCATCAGCAAGGCCAGGGGCACACCAGGCCACAGCGGTCAGGCGTATATAGTCTGTTTGCTTTAGCACAGGTCAAATAGCAAGATGTCCATCCAAGGAGATAATGAGGCTGAGAACAAGGACGGAAATGAAAAGAGTCATGGCCCATGAATTCATGAATAATAAATGTTTATGAAAACTGTTTTAGGGTGTTATTCATTGGATACCCATGGGAGTAATGGAGCGATTGCTACGATAAACTTAGCGTGCTCTGAGTTTGTTTAAAGGGTCGTTTTTTTTGGACAAGGGTGTTTGCTATTCCAAATGGCACTACACTAAATTTGTGAAGGTTTTTTTTATTTTTTTTACCAGTGCCAGTATCTTTCTGTCTTGCTAGTATGGATGGATGTAGGCTTTGTAAACACCAACAGATTTACTTTTCAGATACCACATTTTATTTTACAACACTATTGCCAATACTGTTATTTATCCATTTAGTTATTTTAATTAAAGCCCGTAATTTAAGATTTAGAACTTTTAAAAGTTGGCCCAAACTACACATAACATAACGTGTGTGTGTGTGTGTGTGTGTGTGTGTGTGCATGTGTGTATTTCATGTTACAGGACTGACTGCAATACATTTTCTTTGTCCTTCTGTTGAATTTTCTGCTGATTTAGCTTGATACTGGTACTCAGGGATAGCGATTTGGTTGGATTTTATGCATTTGACACATGTTTAGATCTCCTAAAGTGCTGCTAGGATCTCTTTTAATCTGTAAAACTGCAAAGCTCTGCATTTCACCTCTTCATTCTTAAAACTACATACATGCACTTATTAACAGTACTTACTAACAGTTTCTAAATGAGATGCATTAACATTAATACCTGAAAATTAAGCAGTTCAAGAGATTAAACAAAACATTAACATACACTATATAAAAACTTTTTTTGGACTCAAAGTCAAATTTTTTCAAACTTGGCCAAGTCTCCTAATGCTGTAAACATTACAGCTATTATAGTGCTTGCTTGTCTGCAACAAAAACATTGAACTCCTGTGAAGTGGCATATGGATGTATTACTTTGTTTTGGTTAATTTATTACTGGTTAATTGTGTGTAAGAGAGGTAAGAGGGTCTTACTGATGCAGGGGGCAATGGGCGAGCGGCTCTGCTGGTAGCCTTTAGCGCAGCGGTTGCAAGTGATGCCCGTCACACCGTCTTTGCAAGGACACTGACCTGTAGTCTGATTACAAGTCTTCCCTGCAGCACCAACTGGATGGCAGTCACATGCTGGAAGGAGAAGATATATGAGATCCCCAAAGCTGTACATATTACATGGAAGACAGTGGTATAAATAATAATAATAATAATAATAATAATAATAATAATAATAATAATAATTATTATTATTATTATTATTATTATTATCATCATTATTGGTACAATTCAGAATGACTTTTTTTAAATACACAGATCTCAAAATTTATTTGACTACTTAGAACTATCAGTGGAAAACAGACAGTTAAAACAATGCTTTATTCAAACATCCATATTTAAAGAAAACTAGAAAAGCTAATGTAGGTTTAGTTTTTTTTATGTGTCTAAATAGCACACATAAAAAAAATTAAAAAGAATTAGTGCAAACTTTATAAAATATTGTTAAAATCAGTTATAAACATTGCAAAATCCGTGCAGATTTGGGTTGATGCATCACAATGCATCGCTGCATTTTTATACCCTTAGTGAAAGACCCTTAATAAACAACACCTGTGTCATAAAATAAAGTTCAGGGCAGCTCTCAGGACACACAGTTTCATTCCGCCCCTGATAATATAAAAAGCACTGTTCCTTCAGCTGAATTTTGCTATTAGCAATTTCTGAACATTCTGCATAACATGAACAAAGGAAGACAAATACAGAGTGAAGGCCACACACGAGAACAAAATAAACACACATCGCTGATTTTTTGAAAGATCTGCATCATATAACCTCAGTTTTATGGAAATTCTCATTCTCTTCATGAACACCAAAGTGGAAGCTTAAGCCTTGGCTTGCTCAGTCTCCCACAGCTAGATGTGCCCCCTGCACAGATAGCCAGTCTGGAACTTTACATGGAGAAGCCACAGAACCAGAAACCTCAGTTTGACATAGTTCTGGTGTGCTGTATGAACAGTTACTGCCTGCACCTGTGAGTGTTTTGAGAGTGTGCAAGTCTGGTCAGGGTCTGCCCAGCGGTGTGTGTTGGTGTGTGTGTGTGTGTGTGTGTGTGCGGGGGTGTTTTCCTAGTTTCCTACTTGCGTGTATAGAGACTACCCATTGCATGCCTGTGTGTGTGTGTGTGTGTGTGTGTGTGTGTGTGTGTGTAAGTCCGGAGGTGTCTGACCATCACTTGTTATATATGTGTATGTGTGTAAGTTCATCTGGCCTGGGATGTACATCTGTGTGGAGGTTACCCGTGTCTGGTCATTTCATGGTAGGCCTACACCTGTGCGTATGTGTGTCTGGCCTAACTTACATGTGTGAAGTGTGTGTGTGTATTAAAAGCCTTTGTGGTCTGCTGCAGGGTTGTGATGTGCCCCATAGGCCGCTCGCAGACTGCTCTGATCGAGTTTCCAACGTAAAGGCTTTTGGCAGACGCGGCCCCTGCAAATAAAGGCTGAATAACGTTCCCCATTAATGGGGCAGCGCGGCGCACTTCAAAGACGCTCTGCTTAAGCTGTTAGTCAGGAGGATCGCACATTAAAAGTGAGAATTTCGTTGCGTGCTCACGCTGCCAAACATTTACCATAAAGCTGCACGTTTGAAGTCCCAGCCCAGCTTTCTTCATCAGGCCGGTAGATTTTTATGGAGCCGAGGAGTAATTTGAAAACAGCTTGAAGCGGGCCAGCCTTGCGAACTCTGTCGAGCTATTAGGGAGGTTCAGGAGATGCTCGCAAGGATCAGAAATCACTGGCTGAATTAAACAAGACAACGGACAAACCCTGTTTTCTGTGCCTATGGTTGAGTCTGAGGGAGCTGTCTCGAAAATATGCCAATGACGCACTCACTTAGTACTCTTGTACAATGTTGAAAGCGGTAAACAAACAAAAAAAAAAAAATCACACTTTCCATACTAAATTAAATCCAGTCAGCCGTCAACAGCACTAGAGTACAACCATGAGATCATGAAACAGACATTGTTTTTCCCTCCTGCTATTGCCCTTTCCAACAAGAACATAAATTACACTTTTCTGACTTACTCTGATGTGAAAATCCCTTCTGAGTGGATGCAGAACCTACATTAAGTAATACAGAATAATTACTAACGACAAAAACAATGGGATGGGACCGTGACCGAACACCAAATGAGAGTGGCTGGTGGAACTAATTTCAAACATCCTCTGAATGAGGCTGTATGTTTTCACAGACAACAGCGTGGGTGGGAAGAACAGCAATACGCTCTTGAAAATAAAGTGGACAAGAAGGGTATTCTTGGAGTGATGCCAGTCAGACCACAGTCATGACACTTAGGTGGTTAACTGTCATATGAATAATTGCGACTGCATTGTCTTTTTTTCTGTGCTCTTTGTTAATTTTTTTGCAGCTATTAAAGTCTAAAGCAGTTAGACTGGCTCTCTTGCTTCCCACCCAACTTTACTTTGCAGCTTACGCTAGGCTGCACTGACAAGAAATTATGCAATGTATGTGCACACACTCCCAAGTGTCAGTGATTACAAAAAAGCACGTGTGAGTCAATTAAAACATACATTTTCTCTGGAGAGAAAGCATTTGTTCTGCAAGCACATACGCTCAAAATAATATATGTTTATGGCAGTTTTTTTTAGTCCGCAGTCATTACATTTCACTCATTTTGCCCAGATTTTCACAGTCTCAGGAGAAAAAAGGTTGACTCACATGACATATTTATGGCATGTTTATGTCAATGTTATGTGGCAGGGTCCAAGTGAAGTGTTTCTGAACCTTTTTCTGTAAATGAGAGTGTAAGTGTGAAAAACCTTTTATTTAAGCAGTTTGGCGAATCATAACATTAATCCAGAATTCTCCTAGAACTGTATGTTCAAGTCAAGAACCGAGCATTTGGGAACCATTTTTTTTAAGAGTATAGATTTTTGGGTTTTTTTCACCTGTGCTTATTTAATCCATCATTATTAGAGAGATTACATGTGCCTAGTGTCCACTTTAGAGTCTCCAGTTGTCACTGATAAGGTGGAATTATACTTTGAGGTAGAGTGCTTTGAATTTCAATGTGCACTTGACACGACTACTTCATATTAGTCACTCCAGAGAGGCTTCGCTCCTGTACGCCCACCTCCCGGCCTACCTGCTGTTGTTTAAACCACTGCTCTACTTTTACGCCCTCGCAGTCCGCCACGGAGCACTGCAGACCACCATCCAAACCGGGAACACTAATGAATGCTAGAAGCAGGGGGACTGGGGTGTAAGTAGCTGCAGTGAAAGATGGCCTTCAAGGGAAAAAAAGCCTCTGCTAGGTCTGCCATGGCATTTACACCCCAAAACTCCTCTTACAGTTGGTTGAATTATTTCTCATTGGAAGAAGAAAGCTGAGAAATTCTGTCAAAATAATGCATTCTAAATTGTCCAGCAAAACTGCTTTGTTTTTAAATAGATCCTTCACCATGGCTTTAACTTAGTGAGCAGTTATTCTTGTGCATGCAGCCTGCACAATACTGTGAAAAGAACAGCCACCTTGCCACGTTGCTGTTTGTGAAGCCTCAAACGATGCCGAATGCAAAATGAACGTAAATGTATTTCACTACATAACTGTCATTATTTGTTACGAGACCACATAAAAATGATGTAAGCCAAAAAAGCGACGGCCAATAACCCTAGCCATCTGAAGGTTAAGTGTGAACCAAGGCTTAGAGAGGAAAGAAAAAAAGAAAGTAAGAAAGGGAAAGAATGAATAAGAAAGATGGAGATTTAAGAGTAAGAAAGAAAGGAAAGAGAAAGCCTAACGGGGGATTAAAACAAACTGGTGTGGCTGCGGCGGTCGACGCGCTGTTTACACTGCGCTTGATGAGGGATGAAGTCGTTAATCTGGGAAATAAAGCATGAGGCATTCCGTGCTGCCGCTGGAGACGGATTCGATTCGGACCCGCACGGTTTCCTCTTTTCATTCTCAAACTGTTCCCTATTCCCTCTCTGGCCCTTCACTAGCAAGGCCTGTGCAGCCACGTTTGCGGGAATTAGAGCCGATTTTCTCCTGAGCGCCGCTGGCCCTGCTGTCACGTTTTCCATCCAAAACAAGCACGGCGAGATGGTTGGCTGACTTGAACAATAAATACGGCCGGTCCCCTAACCCACATCACGAGTGAAGGCTCTGTCACCTGAGGAGAGTGGGGCAATCAGGCTGTTTAGCTTTGGCCCTCCCCCGCCCCACACTCCGCACCCAAAGACATGAACGCGTGCGACTGGAACCCGTCACCTTTCCCACAAAACTCCTCCCACTTTACGGGAGCTACACGTTAAGCTAAAAAAAAGGCTAACCTGGCTGAAGGCCTATCCGTGCTGCCCTCATAGCCTCCCAAATATAGTCTGAGTAAACGTTTTGGCTGGCAGGAGTGGGTCCGTCATTGCTGAAATACATTTGTAACCTCCTGATGAGTCAGCAGCATTCCTCCGGTGAGAATATAAAAGCAATGACAATGAAGCATGGCACTGTGCACGCCATCAATTACTCCTCGGCTCCAGTCTCGGACGGGCTTGCGAAAGAACAAACCCTACTGGTCGGCTAAGGGGTTGCCTATGTTGATTTTGCTGAAGTCTATTAGCCTTTTCACTCTCAACTGCGGCCACTGAGCATTAAGCAGTATGAGCTGTGAGTGAAGCTTCTGGCTTTGGGAAGGTGGGTGAGGGGGTAGGGGAGTGTATGAACTGGTGGTTGGGGAGAAATGGCTGAAGGAAGGGTACTGGTGGAATGACATTGCGGAATCCAGCTCAGAGCCAATAGGAATGCAAACACGACAGTGGTTAAAAACCACACTGTGGTTTGCTCTAGACCTCTTCAGCAGCTGTGCTCACTGTAAAATATGGAATGGCTCTAAAGGGCAAACGGTAAATAGGTTTGAAGGGATCTGATAGCTTGAAATGTTTACAATAATTGATTTTACACCTTTAAACTCTGGGCTTATTAATTAGTTGATATTCAGTCTCATATCATATTCTCAGTAAATACTATAAATTATTGTTATTTACTTTTTTGCAATAACTAATATGTATGTTCAGCATGTTTATGTGGTTAGTATGGAAGGGAAGTCTAGACATGTCTTTAGAGTTTAAGGGGTTAATTTTCCATGCCTTCAGGCATTTTCCACACGAACAGCTTTAAATACCCATTCTTGATTCTATAAGGAGGCATAGGATACTCAATAAAAATAACTCAATAACTCAGCTGTCGCAAAAGAAATTAGAGCTCATTATACACACGAATGCTGGGACTGAAGCGGATAATGCATCTCAGTGTGAGGAATTACGGCCTTGTTCTGGGGGCGCTGATTGTTAACATCTACTTTTGTCCTGAATTCCATGGCAGCCCTCCCTCTCTCCTTGGCCTCGGCTGGCTTTTTCCAGGGAAACTCCTTTTTACGCTAGCGCTGTCTCGTTCCACTCTCAGGCAGCTCATACTCATTGCACTTCTCCAAGTTAAGCAAATAAAATCGTATAAAAAGAATGGGGAGCACGCTCACTTGGGACCACCAATATTATGACCTTCCTCTGTTTTAATGATGGGAGTTTACCCTCCTCATGCATTTTTTAAAGGGTGCTGTTAAAGATATGTCGCCTTCAAAATTGCAGATGAGAATAAGTCAAAGGTTACACTGAGCTAAGTAAAGGCTGATTTCATTTATTCAAGCTGTGTGGGACTATTGATTGGTGTTCAACAACTGTGAGTGTGATGACACTGAAAATAATGCGTTCCATTTACTTGACCAAAATAACAAT